>CADDXX010001209.1:0-52094 GCA_902810485.1 Alauda arvensis | reverse complement strand
CAGGTGTGAGGGCATTCAGACCAAATCCCACTCTTACAGCACAGCATGAATTGCTCTACTGTTCTGCAATATCAAATTCACATTTCAGCCTGGTTCTCAGCCAGTATTCTTCCAGGAGAGAGGCTCTTCTTACCTAACCAACACCAAAAAAAGTTCCAAAAAAAAGTGAGCAGCTTAAATCCAGCWGGGCCTTGGCATTAGGATAAGAGAATGCATGGTTTCCTATTAATGCTGCTCCAATCCTCTTAATGGAGATATTGGGCTGGCTTGGGCCCGTTTATAGCTCAGGTCATTCTTTCCACTGACACRGATAAGGGCTGGGTTTGGAGTGTAGAAAAGCTGGGGTTCCTCAGGAAAAGGAAAGGGCTCAGTGAGTGCCCAGAGGAGAGGTTGGAGTGAGGCTGTGAGTGCTGCTGAACAGAAAGGAAGAGCCCAGGGAAGAGCTGCACTTTGTGTGTCTGCAGTCAAAGCAGCCAGGGAGGTTCAGGGGGAAGCAGGGGAATTTCCATGCACACAAAGAGGGGAAGGGAATAAGGAGAATGTGCTGTAAAAATATGGAAATAAACAATCCCTGCTCTTTTTAGCTTAAAGCTTTAAGATGGAGATGTGACAATAAGAGGAATGTGTGTGTGTAGGTGCCTTCACTAATCTCACAGCCTACAGYAGGCATTCCATTAATTTAATCCAGCAGCAGATTTTATTTTTTTTWATGGAAGTGTTTSTTTTCTCAGGATTCCCTCTGTGTAATTGTTGCTTTTCCTATGCCTCCATCTCACTGAAGCACTGAGCAACCCCTACAGGCAGGAAATACAAGCCAGCTTTGCAAAGATGAACGTTCCTTCTCCTATAATCCCTTATTCCCCCTAGAAAACTCTACAGGACAGTGAGTGGGGCTGTRTGAAGGGAATCTCTGCTCCCAAATTCTTCCACAGGGAGGTTTTAATGTGCAGAAAGGCCCTGAGCCCCTGCAGTTTGCTCCTAAATAGGGCACAGCTCAGAACATCTGAAGGTCTCTGGGGCTCATGGGTGGGAATCTCCTAATGGTCTTTAGTTATTTTTATCCCTGCCCAGTGCTCRGTGTTCTGGGGCAGAGGAGCCACTCTGAGATCTCCCAGGGACTGCACGGAGCTGCCAGGAGCTGGGCAGGGCAGGAGGAGCAGGAAAATAAAGCACAAAAAAGGGAAGGTGGCATAGCAAGACCTTCAGCATCAACATCAGAGAAAGGCACGAGGCAGCAAGAAGAAAAAGCACAAAGGACTTTGGCAGGGGTTTGGTTGTTTTTTGGGGTTTTTTTCTGTTTTTAATCCTTCTTTCTGGAGGAAAATGGGACAGCAGTTCACCAATGCTGAAGGGGAGCAAGGAGAGATTGATGTTGCAGAGCTGCAGGAGTGGTATAAGAAATTTGTGGTGGAATGCCCCAGTGGGACCCTCTTCATGCACGAGTTCAAGCGCTTCTTCGGGGTCCAGGACAACCAGGAGGCAGCAGAGTACGTGGAGAACATGTTCAGGGCTTTTGACAAGAATGGGGTAAGTGCTGAGATGGTTTCACACTTATTTGTGTCCTCATTTCCAAATCTGCAGCRGGGAGGGGTTTGGGTTGTGCTCACCCTTCGTGGGGCTGAGGTGAGGGCAGGAGAAGGAGCRGAGGCTGGGCTGGATTTATCTCCTYGAGTCTCTACCTAAAYTGAGGTCAGAATGTYCCCTTRAGGGTGGATTAAGGAGTTGAAACTTAGGCAGCCACACTTTGAGACCCTCAAACAGCCAAAGCTCCCACCTGGGCAAAAATCTTTCTCTGTTGAGATAGAGGGGAAATTACAGTGCAGGAAAACCCTACTTGWTCTGTGTTGGAAGAAGTGTCTGCATCAATAAAACATAAGTTTTAGCTTCATTTACTAAAAGCAGAGGATTGCTGGATAATTCAGACACTCTGGTTTTGATTCCTTTTGCTGTATTTATCCTGAGGAAAGTGGGGATTCTGGTTTGGTCACAGCTCCTGCACTGCTGCCACTGCAGCCTGGGGTGCTTTGGCTTCTCAGCTGCCTTGGCTGAGCAGCACTCACCAAATGCTTCAACCATTCTTCTCCTGAAGCTCTTGATCATATTCCAGCTGTGGGGATGTTTGCTCCTTGTATCAATACAGAAAAAAAAGGGACTCAGGTTGTTAATCTCTGATCAACTTATCTCCCTCAAGCTCCCTTAGAAAATAGGGTGAAAATCACATTGAAGTGGCAGCAAAAGTCCCTTTGTGGGAAAGGATTTTAAAAGGCTGTGGAGGATGTTGGCAGGCCAGGCTCGTCTCAGAATTCCAAGTTGTAAAAACCCAAATTATTGCAAAAAAACCAAAGAAATCTTCAGGTCCCAAATTCCATTATGAAAGCTGTGGAGAATAGGGGGCAGAGCAAACTGTGCATAAAAGATGAAGTCCCATTCTTAATTTCTGGGAGCTTTCCTAACAGGACAGACAATGTTGTGTTGGTGTATTTGTAAGAATGTGACAGGACTGCTGGAAGAGCTCTCCCAGAGCTTTATTGCTGCATTATCAGTCTCAATACCAGGTTTAAAACAATAAAAACATGGCAATYGCTCACATCTTGCCAGAAGCAGCCAGCAGCCAAAATTCTCTTTGTTACATGACATTTTTCACCCAATAGCACATTGCTAAAGCTTACAGACAACTGTTTTAGCCAATTACCAGAAGCACACCTACACCTGTTTCAAACAATGCTTGTTATACTTTGAATTAACAATACATAATATTTTATTATTAAGCTTAAAACTTCATACTGTCTTGCTAAACATATTTTTCTGTAGTCTCAATGTTTATCATGGCCAARCCTAAGACTCACATTATTGTTTAATGTCCTTGCTTGCTGTATTTCTGTATCTTCTTCTTCTTTTCATAATTTGCAGCTCTAAATTCTCTTTCTSTTTCTGAGTCCTGCTTTCTTAGCTCCTAAAATCCTCTTACCGTTACTATTTCCCACCAATGTGTTTTGGAGGGATGCTGGGGCAGGATGGGGAGGAGGAGCCCAGCCGGGGTGCACAGGGGTGTGGCTGTGCCTGCTGCTGCTCCTGAACTGCCACAAACCTTCCCTAAAATGCCAAACAAATCCCTGCCCCACACATTATCCTCCTGGCAGTTTTCACCCAGCTTTTCTGGAAGCTGTAAAGCACTTTTCTGCCCAGCTGAATGTCACCCAGCTGCTGCTTCTCTGTTGCCACAGGACAACACCATTGATTTTCTGGAATATGTGGCTGCCTTGAATCTGGTTTTACGAGGRAAACTGGAGCACAAGCTGAGGTGGACGTTCAAAGTGTACGACAAGGATGGCAATGGCTGCATAGACAAACCTGAGCTGCTGGAAATCGTTGAGGTAAGTGGGCATTGCCCAACCCCGTTTTTAAGCAATCCCTGCTCTTTGGCAATGCTGGATGGGGGTTTGTGATAATCAGCTTCCAAAGCTGCTGTGGATGGTGATGGAGTGAAAATGCCTGACCTTGGTGAAGGGTTTGGGGCTTGCTGGGTGTCAGGGATGCAGCCTCTGGGTGCTGGGGGTCCTGGAGCTCTGCTCTGCCTCTCCTTCCAGCCTCTCCTCTGCGAGGTTCCCTGTGCTGGCCTGGGGAGGAGGGCTCCACCCCGTGCCCCCCTTGGTGAGAAGGCTCTCAGAGTACAAATTGGTACCCAAATTGCTCTGTGCTGGTGCCTGTCTGGGTTTCTGTGTCCTGCTCTTGGGTTTAACCATGGAGTGGAGGTGGAGGAGAGGCTGMATCAGTGATTCAGGAGTTTGATGGGCAAGGTGGGAGCTGCTCTCCTCCCAAGTGACAGAACAAGGGGAAATCACCTCCAGYTGCACATGGGGAGGTTTAGATGATTATTAGGAACGATTTCTTCAMTGAAATCGTTGTCCAGCCCTGACACCAGAATCCCCATCCCTGAAGGGATGTCAGAGCTGTGGATGTGACACTTGGGGACAGGGGTTAGGGGTGGCCTTGGCAGTGCTGGGGGAATGATCCTAAAAGGCTTTTCGAGCCTGAGGGATGCTGTGGGGCTGAGCACACAGCCAGGCACACACCTCTTACCTGAGCCAAAATACCTTGGTGGTTGTGCTGCAGCACCACAGGGGCTGTCCCCCTGCCCAGCAGTGCTCGGGAGGCTGAGAACCCCCATGTGAGCATCTCAGTGCCAGGAATTGCCCCCGTGGGCAGCATTCCCTGGCTGGCAGGGTGAGCAGCTGGTCACCTGCAGCAGCAGGTGTGACAGCAGGGCAGCCTGTCTGGGCCACGTCCCAKCAGAGTTTTGAGGTCAGCCAAGAATTGCCCAGAACTGTGAGGCCACTGCTAATCCTCTCTATAGGAAGACTTTACACAAAACCCTTCAACCTCAGCAGTACAGGTAACAATGGACAGGTGGTGCCAGATAAAGTCTGRCCCTTTCCTGTGGCAAAGGGGAGCAGAAAATGTGGGTCAAAAAATGAGCTAAGGCTTGGTGTGCAGCCTGGCAGAGAGAGGGCTGGGTTAGCCCAGGTGTGCCTGGCTTTGGATCTTAGCAAATAAAAACCACACTCCAGGCTTATGATTCTTGCCATCTGTGAAACTCTGGCTTTGTTCTCTGCAAAGGAGCCCYGAGGTCTGAGCAGGGTGTGAGGAGAGCAGGAGGGCAGCAGCCTCACTGAGCAAATGAGGTAATTAATGTGCAGCGAGTGCAGGCATGAGGTCAGAGGTTCCATTCCACATCTGAGGCTGCTGAGGGGCAGATTTTTTCCCGAAAGGTCAAACTCCCAGCCTTTGAAAAAGACCTTCACAGTGAGGGGATGATGACAGAGTTCACTGCTTTTCATTTCCCACTCCTTTTGCTAATTTGTGGGCTGCCTCCAGTCTATCTACAGGCTGAAGAAGGTGTGCTGGTCAGACGTGGAGGACAGGACCCCGCTGCTGACACCTGAGGAGGTGGTGGACAGGATATTTCAGCTGGTGGATGAGAACGGGGATGGTGAGTGAGTGATGGATGGCTCAGGCTGCATTCCTGCCTGGTGAGAGCTCACCTGAGCTGGGCTGGCTGCCTCTGATGTGGCTGGGCAGAGATCACTGGGCTCTGCTGTGTTCCTCACGATGGACACGGCTGGCTTTGGTTCTGCTCTGTTCCACGCAGTCAAAAGCCTCTTGGTGGAGCAGGGTGAAATCTTTTGCATTGTTATTTTAATGTAAAACACCGAGGAATCGCTGCTCGGGCTGGGTTCTGGTGTCACTCAGATCCCACCCCAGCACAGCACAGCAGCCAGAGGGCAGGTCCCAGTCCCAGCTGGGTAAAGACACTGGTCCCAGTCAGACTGGGGCTTGCAGGACCTGCCTGGCACCGCTCCTGGGTGAGCCCCTGCAGCACCTGGAGTCTCCTGGTGGCATGGGGCAGGTGGGGACTGGAGTCTCCTGTGGGATGGGGCAGGTGGGAATTGGAGTCTCCTGTGGGATGGGGCAGGTGGGGACTGCAGTCTCCTGTGGGATGGGACAGGTGGGGACTGGAGTCTCCTGGTGGCACAGGGCAGGTGGGTCACAGCGCTGGGTCACAGCCCCTGGCCCGCAGAGCTGGGAGAGTCCCTAAGCTCGTGTCTGATTGCATCTTACCTGACACACGGATGGAATCCCTTCCTGCCTCCTCCCTTACCTGCAGTCCTGACTGCCCATCCTGTCCCCCATCCCAGGTCAGCTGTCTCTGGAYGAGTTCATTGACGGAGCCAGGAAGGACAAGTGGGTGATGAAGATGCTGCAAATGGATGTGAACCCCGGGGGATGGATCACGGAGCAGAGGAGGAAGAGTGCTCTGTTCTGAGGGAATTSGGGTTTGGCACAGCAGAAATGGCGATGCTGACTCCCAAACATGACCCCTCCCCTCTAGCCTGGTAGTGACTTTCCTTTTCAATCCCACCTCAGCATCCCGATGAAAACCTGAGTGCTTTAAGGAGCCGTGTCTCGGTGTAAAACCCGCGTGCTGAGCACTGCTGCTACCCAGGGACTATTTCTGGCCCGTGAATAAGTCCTGCTGGGTACACAACACTGTGTTTGCCAGCTCTGCTTTTTGGTTACGCCCCAAGGAACAAACTTTTTGTGGCTTCCTGCAGCAGATCCTGAGCAGGGTCTGGGCCYGGGAAGAGCCCAGTTTTGCTTGGCAGTGTCTCTGCAGTGAGAGGATTTGTGCTGCTCCATTGGCAGGACCACAAATCATAAATCATGGATGGTTTGGGTTGGGAGGAACCATAAAACTCCTCGATTTCCAGCCCCCCCCTGCCCTGGGCAGGGATGCCACATSAGGTTGCTCCAAGCCCTGTCCAAACTGGCCTTGAAAAGTGGAAAAAGTGACAAAAATTCCAGTACAGTGGTTTTACACTGGACTTAATTTAGCCCCAGACTACAGATATAAAATGTACACAAGCTGCAGGCTGAGCTCTGCTGTTCTAACCCATGTTTCTACATAGATGTATGTGGGAARAGAATTTGGGTTGAATCAATATTTTGATTCACCTTTATTGGATTTACTGGGTTTACAAGGAAAAAAAAACTCCCCAGAAAAACAACGTGAGTTTGTCTGTTCCRTTTTCATTTTCCCATGGGATCAGTGGGCCAGAGAAGATTTACAACCCCTTTTTTGTGGCCTTTAATTAGGACTGTAGTRAGTGTAATTAGCTGATTAGTTTGCTGGTTTGTGGTCTTGTCAGTTTACCCAGTGTTTAAATTCCACGGGGAAGTGTTCAGGATTAGACACAATCAGTGCTAGAGTTCAGATCGTGCTCAATTCCACTTTGAAATAGCCTTTCTATGAGTTCTCTGTAAATACTGAGCAGTTTGGTGTGTGCTGACTTATCAGAGCTGATTAGGCTTGTGCTTTCTGCTGCTCTGAGGCAGCTGCTCAAAGCTCTCTCCAGTCAATAGTTAATCAGCCCAAGATCTGAAAGAAAAATCTGGCTTCTGGCTTGAGAGCCTGGATGAAAACATCCGCCTTTATTGATTTTCCAGCTTGTGAAAGAAAATGTTTTCATTGGAGGATACAAATCTCTAAGAATTCCTCACATTTCAGCATCTCAACCAAGGTARCACACCCTGCTCCTTGCACGGATTTAGGGAGGCTGCTTAGTTCCTAGAATTGCATTTTGCTGGATCACTGAAATACTCTCCAATTCTTCAGATTCTCCAATTCTGCTCACCTGGTCAGCCCAGGCTCTGCAGGGGCTSTCTGGGGACCCCCCCAGGCCACAGCCCTCCCCTGGTGAGCACTTGTACAGATGTTGGTAGGAGTTTTGTAAAACACGAATTGAATAAAGAAATATTTATTAAAAACCTTTGTTCTGTAGTGTTTATTTGTTAATGAGGTGAAGAGCTGTGTAAGCACCCCAGTATCTGACTGAAACTGYAGCCTGTGAGTGTGATATATTGAATTTGGGGGAGGAGCTGAAAAGACAGAGATAAGGCAGAGATGACGATGCAGTTGCAGAGTAGGGAAGGAGCCTCTTCTGTTTAACTTCCATGTGATGACAGCAAAGCCCATGAGAGTCTAATTAAAAAAAATGTTTCTCAACGGAACTCAAAGTAGGTGCTTAAATCAAATGAGGTGATGCTGCAATCGTCACCCTGCCAGGACCCAACAGCACCCTGAGGGCTCAGGAGCTGCGTGGTCCCTGTGCTGGGGTCTGGGCAGCTGTGGCAGGAGGAGCAGGGGATGTGTTTGTGTCAGAGCTGGCAGRACCCAATGGAAACTTGCTCCTCTTATCAATTGTGTAATCTTTGGCCAAGAAGCCTCCAGGTGCTTTGGCCTGGCTGCTGTTTTAAAGCCGTGGCTATAAACAGCCTGATCTCYTCCCAAACTCCCTTAGCGTCCACATCAGCCTGTTGATGTCAGGCACTTTGCATAATCCGTTTTCCAGACTTAGGGCCCGGCTCGAATTGGATTTGACTGATCGGATTTCTTCCTGCTCCAAACTGGGGAACAGGATGGCTCGGCAAAGGTAAATGCCAGTGACTTTTCTGGGCTGCCATCTGCTCCGTGCTGGCTGCCCCTGCAGCTGGGCAGGGCCGGGGGTGGAATCGCCAGGCTGGGAACCTGCAGCTGAGGCTGCTGCTGAAGGGAAGAGGGAACGGGAGCCAAGGAGGCATCACATCCTAAAATGCATCCCGGGAGAAAGCGCTGAGCAGCAGGAATGGAAGGCTGAGGAGGAGAGAGCATCCCTGCTCGCAGCTCAGTGCTCAGCCCGGCTCTGTGTGCCCCCGTGTCTGGGCAGGGGCGGCTCCCCCGGGGGCAGGGTTTGTGTCCGGCTCATTCCCGAAGCTGCTGTGGGCAGGTTCATTAGGAAATGTGCTGTGCAAAGSCAGAGTGACCTCCTCAGCCCCGTGCTGGGCACTGCAGGGACTGCCTGTGGCCTCAGTGGTTTCCTTATAGCACCCGTGCCACAGCAAAATTCCTTTCTTTTCTTTCCTTTCCTCTTCTTTTCCTCCCTTTCCGCCTTTATTTTCCTTCCTTTCTTTCCTTCGTGCCTGCCGTTCCTTCCTTTCTTTCCTTTCCTTTCTTTCCTTGCTGTCCTTCCTCTCCCTTTCCTTCCTCCTCCTTCCCTTTCTCTTCTTCTCTTCAAAGTTCAGCGCACCTCAGAAGCTCGGAAAGTGTCTCCAGTGTGTCACCCTTAAAGACCCTGCACTTGGGGATGTTCTGGSACCTGAGGAGCTCTGGGGCAAYGCYGGATTTRGGGSCTTCGCTCGGGTTYGGRGTCCCGGGGCTGTTTTGGGGGMTTCGMTCGGGTTTGGGRTCCCGGGGTTGYTTTAAGGGATTCGCTGGGGTTTGGGGTGTCGGGGGTGTCTGGGGGCTTTGCTCTGGTTTGGGGTCACGGGAGTGTTTTGGGGGCTTCGCTTGGGTTTGGGATCCCGGGGATGTTTTTGGGGGATTCTCTCGGGTTTGGGGTCCCGGGACCGGTCCCGGCGCGTTCCCGCTGCTCCCGGCAGGGCCGGCAGAGGGCGCTGCGGGACGGGCGGAGAGCGGAGGGTCCCAAAAACCGGGATTGGGCTGGGATGGGGACAGAGTGGTTCCCAAAAACTGGGATTGGGACTGGGATTGGGACTGGGATGGGGACAGAGGGGTCCAAAAACCGGGATTGGGAATGGGATGGGGACAGAGGGACCCCAAAAACCGGGATTGGGACTGGGATGGGGACAGAGGGGTCCTAAAAACCAGGAAGAGGTCAGGGACAGCCCTTTTGGAATAACTTTGCCTTTATAAATAGGAATCTGGCTGGTCAAAGCTGCCTCTTGCCGCTCCTCGGGGGCAGAGGAGAGGCCTGACCGTGTCTGTGCCCAGGGAGGCTGCTCAGAAMGCCCTCGCTGAGCTCAGCTCCCTGCAGAGCCAAAAGGGCTCCGAGTTTTGTGCCGGTCACCTGCGGGGGCGTTGGTTTTGCTGCAAGAAGGAGAGTTGCACTCTGAGTAAACAGCTCAGCCCACCCCTAATGAGGGGTTGCAGCTGCTCCCTCTTGCAGCGCTGGATGAGTTGGCCCGGCAGGGGCTCCTGTCCGGGGTGCTGCGGTTTGTGAGCCYCAGAACAACCCCAGAGCAGCTGTTCCTGTACTTGTGAGAGCCACTAAATCTGTCCTGCTGGGAGCACAAGGATTGATTGGGAGAGAGAAGCAGCGTGGCCTGAAATAACATTGTAAAACATCTTTATTAGTTCAGCGTAGGACTGGAAGTACAAAAGCTTCCAGGTAAAAACTCCGTCAAGCGAAAGACACGCAGGAAAAAAATAAAATTATCAGGAAGCTGGTTATGTATTGCAAACACCCAGTGCTAAATAACAAAACTCTCGGCTGGGCGAGAAACCCTTCCTGGTGTCCTGTGTTGCCTCACCAYGCCYGGGACTGCTCCCGTGGGTGAGGAMCCTCCCCGGTGGGTGAGGAVCCTCCCYGGTGGGTGAGGARCCTCCCYGGTGGGTGAGGARCCTCCCYGGTGGGTGAGGAACCTCCCTGGYGGGTGAGGAMCCTCCCCGGTGGGTGMGGAACCTCCCCGGTGGGTGAGGAACCTCCCTGGTGGGTGAGGACCCTCCCTGGTGGGTGAGGAACCTCCCTGGTGGGTGAGGACCCTCCCCGGTGGGTGAGGACCCTCCCCGGTGGGTGAGGAGCCTCCCCGGTGGGTGAGGAGCCTCCCTGGTGGGCGAGGAGCCTCCCTGCAGGAGCGGCCCGGGCTCTCCGCGGTGGGGCCGCTCCCGCAGCCGCCCTTGTGCGTTAGGCAGCCCTGCCCGGAGAGGGACCGGGGCTGAGCTCCCCGGGGCACTGCCCTGATCCCAGATGGGCAGGGGATGGGCCCCAGGAGCGCTCAGGAATCCTGGCAGGTGCTCTGAGCTGAGCCTCGCCCCTCTGTAGCAGCTCCCCCCTCCAAAACCCGCACAGACACGGGGGTCAGATCCTCCTGGTGCTCATTTGCCAGGTGGTAAAACAGGCAGGAATCGTCCTACAAACGCTTCTCCCTCTCAGGTTACCGCATTGCTGGTGGTGCTTATCTGGAAGCACTTCCTTCCTTCCTTCCTTCTTGATGCTTCAGGGAGAAATGTTTCCTTACAATCCGGGGGGGTTTGTTAAAAAAAGGCACCATTCGATGTTTTTAATGCTTTTAAACAAAGAAAAGCCACTGCGTTCACTCCTCCCCTTTGCTCTAGCTCGTAAAAACATGTTTTAACTCAAATTATCACTAATTACTGCTGACCAAATAAGGACTAATGAAGGAAAGGAGTGRCCAGAACCAGTGATTGATTGCTCTGGAAATACGAACGGAAGGAGAAGGTTTAAATCTGCTTTTCCAGGACCCCTCTCACCGGGGCCAAGTCCTGGGCAGCCCCTGGCTGGACCCTGCTGAGGGGGCATTGGCYATGGCCTCGGTGGGAATTTTGGGGTGTTCTCAGCGTGTTCTTGACCTGCACAGCCTCGTGCTGCTGCCCTGTCCCCTCTCTGAGCTCAGCAGCAGCGTCCAGAGGCCATCCTGGGTCCGTGTGGGACGAGCCCAGCCCTGCACCCTCCCTGCAGAGGCCTCTGCTCCGGCTGCCCGGGGTCCCTCAGGGTCTGTCAGTGGGGATCTGCAGCCCCACAGCCCCATCGAGGTGACAGCACCAGGGGGAGGCCGAGGGAAAGGTCCTACTGGGCCTCCTGGGCCTCCTGCCCGGCCTCGTGCGGGTTCTTGCCGTCGTTCTGGATCAGCCTCACGATGTGAGTCAGGTCCAGGCTGCGGGTGAGGATGTCCAGCAGCATCTCGTCCTTCTGCACGCCCTCCATGAACTCCTCCAGGGACAGCTCGCCTGCAGGGCACGTTCACAGAGCTCTGCTGAGCCCCTCAGCCTCCTCCTCCTTCTCCCTGTGCCACCTCCCCCCCCAGGATGGGCACAGACCCTGAAATTGGGGTCTCAGTGCTGTGCATTGTGCCCCAAACCCACCTCCATGAACTCCTCCAGGGACAGCTCGCCTGCAGGGCACGTTCACAGAGCTCTGCTGAGCCCCTCAGCCTCCCTCCTCCCTGTGCCACCCCCACCCCAGGATGGGCACAGACCCTGAAATTGGGGTCTCAGCGCTGTGCATTGTGCCCCAAAGCCACCCCAGATCCCACCCGGGGGCAGAGTCCAGAGGGGATGTGAGCTCAGCCTTCCTCCACAAGGAGCCACCCCCTGCCCTCTGTCCCACCCCTGTTTTGGGACATCCAGCGGCAGGAGCTGCTCTGGCAGCCCGGAGTGCAGGGAAGGGGGGAGGCAGGAGCGGGGGCACTGCCCAGGGAAGGGCCTCACCATCTCCGTTGATGTCGATTTTGTTGAACACCATGTCTGTGAACTCCTCTGCCGTCATCTTCTCGTTGCAGCGGTTGATGGATCGGATGGCCTGGGGGGAACGAGGGGCACAGCAGTTACTGGGTGCTCTGCAGGTCTGTGTGTCCATCAGAACAAGAGGCCACATGACCAGACAGGAAAGGCCAAACTCCTTTTCAGGCCTAAAACTTGTTTGCAGGCTGTTAGGCTTCAAAAGGAGCAAGTCCTGTCTAAAAAGCTGGAGATTAAAATCACCTCAAAAGGCAATCAATGCTTTACGAGATTTAGTGGGCATCCCGGGATAAGCCAGAAGCCATTCACCTCTGAAAACCCTTAGATTAAATTCCAGTGCTTATTTTAGCCCCAGTTTCAGCGAACAGGGTTAAKCAAGCTGCCAGGGGAGGACCAGGGGCTGCTGTGTGTCCGAGGGGAGTTGGGAGTTGGGAGTGCTGGTAGAGCACAGCAGCAGGTTTGGGCAGTGTCTGCCAAATGACCACGGAATTCTCTGGGCTGGAAGCTCCTGTGACAGCCTCTCTGTGTCCCTGCCCCCAGTGCCCATCTGTGGCAGGGGTGGGAGGGCTGAGCCCACTCACTTTGATGATGTTCAGCAGCTCAGCCCGGTCGATGCAGCCGTTCCCGTCCACGTCGTAGAGCTTGAAATACCACCTCAGCTTCTGATCCACCTTCCCCTTCAGCACCAGGCTCAGAGCCGCCACGTATTCCATGAAATCTATGTAGCCATCCTAAAAGCAGAAGGGCAGAAGCTAAGGTGAGATTGAAAGCTGACAGTCAGGCAGGAAGGGATTTTCTTGGTCACTTCTGGAAGGCCCCTCTAGAACTCCCTCCACCCTCAGACCAGGGGTTCATGGAGCACAGKGGTGGTTCCACCTTGATCTGTGCAGAAATGCTGTAGAATCACAGAATTATAAAATCATTAAGGCTGGGAAAGTTCTCCAAGATCATCAAGTCCAGCATTGAACCGTTAAATGTTGGGACGAACTCGGTGGGTGGATCTGGCTTGGGGACTGAGAGCTGGCCTGTGCTCAGGGAATTAACAAGCCAGGCATTAATTACCAGCCCAAAGCAGTGGGAATTCAGAGGTCAGAGAGGTTTAKGCAGATGAAACCTGATAAATTACCCAAGCTCATGCTCCCTGCACACACCTACAGCTCTTTTCTCCTGCCAGGGGGTCTCATTTCCAGGAGAGGAGYAAATTCAGGAGCCACCCCAGCACGCTGCTGACATCTCAGGCTGGGAAGGTGCTTCCCTCTCCTTGTGCCATTTCTSTACCTGCTCCACGTTTGGAGCACAAACACTTTTATCTTTGACTTTCCTCCCTTGGTGTTTGCCCACCCCAGCTCGGTGTTTGAGGTGACCTGCATGGTGGACCCAGCACAGTGGCACCACTGCAAAGCTGCTGGCATGAGCTCACAGGCCACCAAACTGCCCCCAGACGCTGCCCATGATGTTCACAGCTTCCAGAAGGCCGCTGAAATTCCTCCTGCCCATCGCAGGTGGTGCTTTGAAGAGAAGCGGTTCTTGCTGTGGTTTGTGGCACTTCCCTGGAAGTGGCACTGGGGACACGTTCCCTGGTGAATCCAGCAGAGCTGCGTTAGCAGTGATTTTAGGGGCCCTTTCCAACCTTAATGATTCCATGACTCCCAGAGAATAAGCAGAGAATAAGCCGGGTTTTTTGTCAATGAACAAAGGCACCGCCCCAGGGCCGCTTGCAGAGGAGATCATCAGCTTTATCCCACTGCTGCAGCAGCCAGATTAGGTACAAATAGCTGCTAAAGCCCATTCCCAGCAGGATTTCCTGYGCATCAATTCCCTTTTCAGGCACGCATTCAAACACGGGGCAATGAGCAAGGGAAAGGCYAAGGCACAAACCGAACACCTGAAGGATTTAGGGCCTTGATTTGCATTTTTGTCAATGGGATTAACGCCACTGAGCCCTTTGGTTTGCCATAAAATAAATTCCTCATCTGGAAGGAGGTGCGATTTTAGGTCRTTTGCAAGTAGAGGAGGATGCAGTTTCCTGTTGGAGACACGGCATCCATCTGCTTCCCTGGCACAGCTCCTGAGCTGGGGGAGCAGCATTCCCAAATATCTGCTCCAGGACTGCATTCCCAAATATCTGTCCCAGGACTGCATTCCCAAATATCTTCTCCAGGACTGCATTCCCAAATCCCTGCTGCAGCACTGCATTCCCAAATATCTTCTCCAGGACTGCATTCCCAAAACCCTGCTCCGGGACTGTATTCCCATATCTCTGCTCCGGGACTGCATTCCTAATTCTCTGCTCCGGGACTGCATTCCCAAATATTTTCTCCAGGACTGCATTCCCAAATCCCTGCTCTGGGACTGCATTCCCAAATCTCTGCTCTGGGACTGCATTCCCAAATCTCTGCTCCAGGACTGCATTCCCAAATCCCTGCTCAAGGACTGTATTCCCAAATATCTGCTCCAGGACTGCCCTGCTCTGGAGTCTGGCACAGCCACAGCCCGGGCTCAAAGCCTCTCCACAGGGAGAGAGCTCCTCATCCCATGGAATAAAACCAATCCCAGTGCAATCCATTGACAGATYCCAGCAATGCCAGCAGCCCCCACCCCTGCTGGGGACTCGGTGTCCCCGCATGAATGCAGCCCTTGTCCCCACACGGGTCCTTACTGTCACAACACCCAGTGCCCAAGGATGAAAGGGCACTTCACTTTAAAGGGATCAAAGACTGCCAGATAAAACCCCCCTGTTTTAAAAGGAAAATATCAGTTCTGGGGGAAGCCTCAATCCTTGCAGAGCAGGCAGTGGGTGAAGAGGTTTTGCTGGCATTTTTCACGTTCCAGAACTGATTCTAGAATTTATGAGGCYGCAGTAAATCGGGCTGTGCACGCTCAGAGCAGTTTTTCTCTCACACCCACCCAGCCCCAGCACACGGGATCCCAGGGCACAGAGCACGGCCGGGTGGGAAGGACAATATTTACCTTATTAAAGTCAAACGTCTCAAACATTTGCTCAACGTATTTGTTCGCTGCTGGACTCAGGTTTTTCAAGCCAAAAAACTGTTTGAACTCGTAGAGGGTGAGCTGGCCAGAAGGACACTCCGTCATGAACTTCTTGTACCACTGGTGGCACTCGGTGGTGCTCAGCTCCTCCACGGTTTTCCCGTCCATGTTCCCCATCTCCTCACCAAGGGCTGGACCCAAAAATGGAGGGTTTGTGAAATTTAGGGTTGAAAAAAAATATAAAACCCTTACAATTCTTCTTCTTGCCTTCAGAGTCCAGACATGCCCAGCWCTGCAGGGGTCAGGGCATCAGGAAAAGCCAAAGTGCCCGGTGCTGTACAGATCCCAGGGGTGATGGACACAGGAGACTCTTCTCCTGGGCAAACCCAAAAGCACAAAACCCTCTTTGGATGGGAAGGTGACATTTAAGTACCCAGCAAATCCCTCCCCAGCCAATGAGTGGTGCTGGGCTCCTGCCAGGCATTAAGAGTTCAAGGCTAAAATAAGAAAAGAGGTAAAATGGGGAAGTCTTGCAGATTACAGGCCCAGCAGGAGATTAGGAAGGTTCATCATCTCCATGATGAGCTGATCTCTTAATCCACTTCATTTATGGTTTTTGGGGGGGGGCTGGTGTTACATGTGCAACAAGTTTTGCACCAGAACCTCAGTAAGAAGARTGAGAGGAAACCACTCTGAATTCCCTGGGCTTTTATTGCTTTTTGCTTTCACCTCACTCTGCCAGAGGATTCCAAAGGGGCTCTAGAGCCTGGAATTCGAGGAGGKGGTGCCACTTCAGCTTCTGGAAGAGATGCACCAGGAGGGTAAATTCGGTGTGAGGAGACAAATATAGAAACATAATTGCTTTGAATGGTAAGGGTTTAAGTGCTTTAATTACAGACAGCAGGAAGGGGAAGAGCCCTCTCCCCCAGATCCAGGGGTCCAGTTTTGTTGCTGCTAATTGAGTGTTTTTTCCTCAAAATTGTCCCACACTGCCCACCCCAGCAGTGTCTCCCGGCTGTGTCACAAACTCAGCTCACACCTGTGGATTTAAATGCAGCTTCAATTTCCACTCGTGATGGATTGCCATGAAAAATTGTCCATGTAAATAGAACCAAATCCAAGGTTGTTTTCACTTTGACACACATCATTCTGAGAAGTACTCAGGAATAAAATATCCTCAGAAAGCATCATGGGCCAGGTCCTGGGCTAAAAGTGAAAGGATGTGACTCCAGGGTCTGTCCCACAGAGAATTTATCCATTAAACTCAGTTTACATCTAACAACTGCAGTTATCTAACAAGAAATAGAGCCCCAGTATTGCTTCTGCACCTCAGTAAATGAGGAATAACTCTGCTAAAAAAAGCAGTCTTACACAATCATAAAACACTTACGGACAAGGAATTAAGCTGAGGGACACTAATTGGATGTGCTAATTCTGTMCTCCCCACCAGGTCCCAGTTGGGCAAGGTGAACCTCCAGTGCTGCTCCGAGCTGCAGCCCAGCCTGTGCTGAGCCAAGTGAGCTGGGCTGGGTGGCAATCATGTGAATGTGAAAAGTGTGGGAATTGGAAATATCCTAGAGCTCCTTTGGCAAAAGCTTGGTATCCATTGTGTTRTAGTATAAAGTCAGAAAAACTSTATCTCCCTGTTAAGTTTGTGAAATGAGTATATTAGGATGATAAAATTACCCCTACTTSCTTTCACCTTCCTATTTTAGAAGAGGAGTGCTGGAAAAAAGTTGAATGAGAATCTCAAGATATCCCAATTTGTAAAACTGTGTGCAAACAGAATAACTCAGTGCTTCATAACTGCCTGGTCCCTGGAGAAACTCGGGGAAAAAACAAAAACAACTCAGTGCCCCGYGCCGTGACACCCAGTGCAGCGGGCAGCAAACGGCAGGACAAGTTGGACAGGGTCTTTAGAGCAAAATCCACTCTGCATATTTCCCTGGGGAGCAGCAGCAGAGCCTCCCCACCCTTCCCTGGGCCCGGCGCTGGCCGCGGCTCAGGCGCTGACGGCACAGCAAAGCCACTCAGCTTTGATGGGACACCACAGCCACTCAGCTTTGATGGGACACCGAAGCCACTCAGCTGCTGTTCCAGGGCTTTATTGCCTGTGCTGTGCTGCTGCCAGCTAGGGCTTTGGGCAGTGGAAGGACCTCCACCTCATGATGTCGGTGCTGGGCACGTCGATGCGGCGCCGGCCGTGGCGCGCGTCCGGCTGGAAGCGGGCGCCGCAGATGGGCTTCTGCGCCGTGCAGAAGGGGGACAGCGAGTTGGACCACTCAGGACGGTAGAAAACGAACTCCAGGGAGCTGAGGGGATGGCCCCCAGGGTGGACRACCTCCGGCACGAAGCGGGAGCTCAGGGGAGCGGCTGGAGGAGGCCGGTCCTTCAGCCTGGGAGGGGAGGTGGTGATCTCTGATGTTGCTTTGGGCTCCTCCATCCCCTTGGCTCTCCTGTGCTGTTTGCCAGGGGATCCTGGTGTTTCAGCCATCCTGTGAAGCAAAAGGTCCAGAGAGATGAGGGGCAATTGTTCCCACCACTCATCATCCCCACAGGGGGAACCTGGTGGCTTTCACCATCCCCATCAGGGGAACCTGGTGGCCCTCATCATCCCCACCAGGGGAATCTGGTGGCCCTCATCATTTCCATCAGGAGAGCCTGGAGGCTTTCATCATCCCCACCAGGGGAACCTTGTCTCTCTCATCATCCCCACCAGGAGAGCCTGGTGGCCCTCATCATTCCCATCAGGAGAGCCTTGTCTCTCTCATCATCCTCACCAGGGGAACCTGGTGGCTTTTCACCATCCCCACCAGAGGAGCGTGTTGGCCCTCATCATCCCTATCAGGAGAGCCTGGTGGCTTTCGTCATCCCCACCAGGAATCTCCTGCAAGGGCAGTCAGGGCAGTGTAAGTGCTCGGGAACCAGGGGTTTGCACATCCTTAGCCAAAATTCTGAGGTGGCGCTGCTCAAAGAGAAAGGGAATTTAAACTCAAATGATGCTCTGGAAATACGGAAGTGACTTGAAACAAATGATGAGAGAATACAAATGATGCAAAGGACTTGGCTGTCAGTTATAAGTGAGAAATGCCAGCAACACACGCTCCTGGTAMAGCTGTCACCAGCCACAGCCAYGGCAAACCTGCCTTGAAAATGGTTSCACACAGTCTGAGCCAAGAGCACRWARCAGGGATGGCAGAAYCTGACACTGTCCTTTGGAGCATCAGCTGAGCAGCTCAGGGTGCCTCTGCAGGGACCCCACAGCTCCCTGAGCCTCCTCCTGCTCTGGGAATTGCTCTCAGCCCATCTCCAAGGGGGTTTTCCCCCAGAAATGTGAAGACCCCATGCAGGGCACCAGGAGCAGGGAAAGAGCCCGTCTGACCTGAGCATTTGCAAGAACCCTTTGCAGAGGAGGAGCCCCAAGACACACGGGGGGTGACCTGTGCTGCAGGGCTGTGCTTGACTGCAGAGATATTTCTGCTGCTGTTACCCAAGCATGACTCAGTTATCTTGTTTTCATTGACGACACCCCCGTGTCAATGGAAACTGGCTCTYCCCTCAGCAATTAGCCACTCTCCTCCTACCTGTCCTAAATAAATGCTTTGCTGTTTGCTTATTTTTAACCTTGTAAAGAGGTTTCCTACTTTCCGTGACGTACTTTGGTGCTATTTCTGYGCCCTGGCTCCTAAATCCATTAGAAGGGGAATGCCTGGAGATTGATTGGAAATCTCCTTAAAGCCTGGGAGGGCAATCACCAGATCCCTACAGGTTCACGACCTCTTTCTGTCACTCATTTCTCCAGGGCAGATGCCAAGTGCCTGACAGGCAGCACCTCASCACACAGGGGGTTATTTCAGCAGTTGATGCTGCAAGGAAACCTCAGTCCATTTTTTTCCCCAGGGGATTATATATAATAATAAATAACGGAATTTTTACTCCTGTAAAAAGCAGATTTTATACCACCACAGCCATTTCAGTGAGGTCTGTGCACCCCAGCTCTGGACCTGGCTTGTTCAGAAACTGCTGTTTTCACACACACACGTTTGCTGGTGGCTCCTGCCCATTCTCACTGGGGAAGGGACAAGTACACACAGGACTGTGCTGATGCCTCGGCACCCACCCAGCAGGAGCACTGAAGTCATTAATCCCCTGTCTTTGGGGCGTGGAGGGGAGGCTGGGGCTGCCTTGGCAGCCCTATTGCTAAGTCATGCAGATGCCTCCAAGATGAGCAAGGCTGGCTGGAGCCCTGGCAGCCGCTGCAGTGATGGGAAGGTACCGAGCACGGGCGTGCTGAGCTCTGGGCTCTGCTCTGCCCTGGGCTCTGCTCTGCCCTGGGCTCAGCTGCCCCTCGGCTCCTGCCCATGCTCTGGGGCACCTGGAGCTTTGCAGAAAGCTCCTCCCTGCCCGGGTGGATGCACCTGCTTGCGTGATCCCTGCCTTGGAGGGGAAGCACCAGCTTAAGGTCCCAGTGCTATTTATGGCACTGCCAGCGCTCCGTGCCTGAATGAGGAGTCCCACGTAATCCTATTGCACCCATTCCTACGTCCAGAGATCCCTAATCACTCCCAAAGTGCCTGGTGTGTGCCCCAAAAATTCCCTCCCAAAGTGCCTGATGTGTGCCCCAGCAAATCCCTCCCAAACTGCCTGATGTCTGTCCCAACAAATCCCCCAGCTGGGTCCCAGGGAAAGGCTGGCTCAGTAATCGGGGAAGCAGGAAGGGTTTGGTGGTGTTTCCTGGGGAGGAGCTCCCAGGGCAGCCCCTGGAGCCCAGCCCAGTGCTGCCCATCCTGTCCCTGCTCAGGGACTGTCCCCACACTGCCCATCCCGTCCCTGCTAAGGGACTGTCCCCACACTGGCAGCTCCTTTCCTGTCCCCCAGAGCCACCCCAGGAGCCACCCCAGGAGCACCACCCGTGTTTCCCTCTGAGCTCTCAGCACCACGGGGACAGAGGCAGCTGACGGCAGCAGGAGGATTTGCGCAGCAGGGATGGGATGAAGAATCTCACTGACATCACCGGGCCCTTGTCAGGCTGGTCACCCTCAGGGCAAGGACCTGCAGCCCACAGGAGGGGACATGGTGAGACAGTGTCCCTCCTGCTCAGCTGTGAGCCTGGGACACCCACCTGTGAGGTTTCCTCGGTGATGGAGRCCCTGGAATGTGGCACTGTCTGGGGTGGAGGCAGCACACAGGACTGGTGTCAGGGCTCTGGGGGGACATTGTGACCTCAGGGGTGTCACCGGGGTGCTGGTTGTCACAGGGGTGGTGGAGCTGAGCAGGGCTGGGGGTGCAGAGGAGTGCAGGGGCTCAGCCTTGGGGACCAGGATTTGCAGCCTTGGGGACCAGGGGTGCTGCCCGTGCAGCTGGGGCACAGCTGGGGCACAGCTGGGCTCTGCTGCCCCTGCCACCCCCAGCCTTGGGCACGAGCAGCTTCCCTGTCCCTCAGAGCCTTTGCTGTCCTGCAGACACACCTGAGGCTTTCTCCTCCCATCCCTCCCTGCTGCAGGTCGCTGCCCTCACTGCACAAACCCTTCTCACACCTGCCAGTGCAGCAGGAACCATCTGAGGGTGCAGCTCCTCACCCTGATGCAAACGCAGATTTGTTCTGGGGTGTTTACCCGAATTGGGATCAAAGGCAGCCTCACACTGCGGTGTGTTACATCACAGCAGTGCTCACATGGCTCTTTCTATGCCATAAAATCTGCTGGAGATCTCCCAAGCACTTCTCTGAGCTTTGTGCCCAGCCCACCAGTCCTTTTCCTGTGTGGCCTCAATCACTCAGGAGTGACAATTGTTCTTCCTTAAAAACACAGCCCAGCCACCCAACCCTGCCACTTCCCTGTGTCTCTGCAGTTTGCACTTCACAGAAGCCACCGTGCCCAGAGCACACCCAGCCTGCTCCTCATGCTGCTCCTTCTGAGGGGAGGTCTGTGCTCTGCTGGGAGGTRGAAGGCAAAGAACAAACATCTTTCATCTGGAACAAACAAAAGGGAGTGTGCACAGGAGCGCTGGCAGGATGGCTCAGCAGCTKGTGTTCAGTGGGGTAATAAATTCACCTCAAAAATCCCTTCATGTTGTGAGGGTGATGTTTCCCTGCTCTGGCCACCCAGGAGCGTGGCTGGGGGGTGGCAGGGCAGGGCTGGCACCCCCAGGGTCAGGAGCACCCCGGGGCAGTGCCAGGGAGCTGAGTCACCCCCTCTGCTCCTGCRGAGCAGCTGCAGCCCCACAGCCCCTTTGATGTCTCCCCGCTGTAATGAGATTTTGTGGGACAGCTTTGTGCACAGGCACAGGCTCTCTCATCCCACAGGATTTTTATTGGCTTCGCTTCTTAGAAGAGTTCCTCTTCTCCTTCCCTTTTCCATGGCTGTCTCTCTGTGTGTCCTGCTCGCTCTGTTCACTCAAGGGATGGGAGTCAGCAAAGCACTTTTGTCCTGCCTGTCTTGTAGAGAGATACCTTTGACTTTGCAGCAAGGAATGRGTTCTTCATTCCACCTGATTTCTGCTTTTGAGAGGTGCCAGGGAATTTTCTMTGAATGCCACAGGCTGTAACTGATCCTTTGTTGTAGCTAGGTAGAAGAATTATAAAAGAAAAGCCTTATGGAATCGTTTTTGTTTTTTTCAAAAGAAAAATAAAATTTATTGYAGAACATTGAAATAAAAGAGAAATRAAATTTATTAYAAAACATGTTGAAATAGGAACAAAATTACAGAAGGAGTGTGTTGCAGCACTAAAATTGCTTTCTCTTGATAATTCCTAGTCTCCACCTGGCAGGATGGGYTTCTTCAGTCGCAGTACCATCTTCTTTGTATACTTTTATGGTTTTATCAGCTTCAGCCGTTAGCAATCTGCTTCCTGACTGGTCAAAAACACAAGCAAATATTCCTGATTCAYTGTCCAAAGAACCTGGCTGTACAGGTGCCTGTRCTCTCTGGAAATTGTATCCAGTTCTCCAGTCCCAAAGGTGCACGGTGCCATCATCAGCTCCTGACACCAGAACACCCTGGGAATTTACAGCCAGCAGTGTGACCAGGGAGGTCCTGAATGAAATCTCCATCTGGGAATTTCCACTGCTTAATATTACGTGGAGAACCAGATGCAAATGTGTAATCTCTCGGATGTAGCACGAGTGCTCTTGCAGATTTCTTGTGATGTGTTAAAGTAACAYGAGCTTTTCCTGCCACCAGGTCCCAGAGCTGTATGGTAGCACCATGACTGCCTGTAATAACTTGTGGTTCTGCAGCTTGGCACTTCACAGCTGCCACTGCATTTGTGTGTCCTGACAGAGTGTGCACACTGCCTTTTGTTCCTGCATCCCAAACTCGTGCCGTTGAATCTCTGCTGCACGTCACCAGCACATTTTTGTGATCTTGTGTTTCTGTGACCCTGTGATCCTGTGTTTCTGTGATCCTGTGTTTCTGTGACCCTGTGTTTCTGGGATCCTGTGTTTCTGTAATCCTGTGTTTCTGTAATCCCCTGTTTCTGTAATCCTACGTTTCTGTGATCCTGTGACCCTGTGTTTCTGTGATCTGTGATCTGTGATCCTGTGTTTCTGTAATCCCCTGTTTCTGTAATCCTATGTTTCTGTGATTCTGTGACGCTATGATCCTGCCCGATCTCAGCAGGACGTTTTCCCACCCGGAGCCGCTGCAGCGCTGCTGTTTCCCCATTCCCACCCCTGCCCTCTCTTCCCCACAGGCAGGACAATCCCTGCTCCCCCAGCCCTGTGTGTGTGTGTGTGTCTGTGTCTGTCTGTGTGTCTGTCTGTCTGTCTGCAGCGGCGTTTCCGTCTCACAAACAGCACTTAAGATAACTGTCAGCAGAGTCCCACTAATTGCAGGCCTCGTGCCGGGCACAGAGCCGCCCCTCCGGCGGCAGCCGCGGGGCCGGGAGCGGAACCGGGAGCGGAACCGGGAGCGGGGCCGGGAGCGGGGATGGGAGCCGGGAGCGGGGCCGGGAGTGGGGCCGGGAGCGGGGCCGGGAGCGGGGCCGGGAGCGGGGCCGGGAGGGGAGCCGGGAGGGGAGCCGAGAGCAGAACCGGGAGGGGAGCTGGGAGAGGAGCCGAGAGCGAAGCCCGGAGCCCGGAGAGAAGCCGGGAGCGGAGCCCGGAGCCGGGAGCAGAACCGGGAGTGGACCTGGGAGCGGAGCCGGGAGCAGAGCCCGGAGCTCGGAGAGCAGCCGGGAGCAGAACCGGGAAAGGAGCCGGGAGGGGAGCCCGGAGACGGGAGCAGAGCCTGGAGCCTGGAAAGGATCCCCAGAGCCGAGCCCTGAGCAGGCTGCCCCTTCCAGCCAGGGACTGGCATCCGAGCACCGCAACGGAGCTGCAGCCCCGCTCAAATCCCCCKGAAAATGCTTTAAATTATCAGAGCTCCTCTACCACAGCCAAGGGATTGAATGTCAACGTTTTCATTATCCTTTTCCTTCCCCCTTTCCCGTTCATAATTCACTTTTTTWAAGTGGTGCCTCATAATCTGTGCCMCGATTAGGCTTCCCTTTTGGRATRTCAGAACAGTGCTCATTTTTCATTCTTCACATGGGGTTTGATGTGTTTCTTTGATTTGTTGTTTAAAGCAAAAAAAAGAGATGCTTTTCACAAGAAAAACATCATTTCAAAATAAATAAATTATATTTATTACTGAAAAAAAAAATCTTTATTTTTTTGACTCTCAAAACTTCATAGAGGTAGAAAGAGGTGTAAGATCTTAACCTGAAGTTGGAAGCCCTGTTTCAGAGTTAATGTTTTGACAACTACTTCGGGATGAAAGTTCTCCAGAATTCCCTGCATTTATAAGCAGCCAATGTTACTCATTAACTCTCAATTTTTACTTGCATGGCCCAAAAAAATCGTTATCAGTGCTAGAAATCAGCTTTTGTACCTGAAACTGGGAATGGTTTGGGGTCAAGTGCCATCGCCTTCAAGGTTTTGCATGAAAAGCACACAGACCCTGTGAGCAGACCCTGCGGGTGCTCCTGGCCCGGCCGAGGGAGCCGGGTGTGAGCAGGAGATAAAGGGAAAGAGAACCACGGCAGGGAGAGAAAGAGCARAGCCCTGGAGGGTTCGGCCTGAGGSAACRSCCGCAGCCGAGCCAGGGAGGTTTGGGCTGSATATCAGGGAGAAGATCCTCACCCACAAGGGTGGCTGGGCTCTGGAGAGGCTCCCCAGAGTTCCAGGGGCGCTTGCACAGAGGTGTCACACGCAGGGAGGGGTTCGGGGGTGTCCCTGCAGGGCCGGCAGCAGCACCGGGGCGATCCCCGCTGCGGCTCGGGGGCTCTCACACCCAAAGGCTCCGGGTGACTGCGCTGATCTCAGGGCAGGGGCACCTGGCGGAGGGCGGGCCCGGGGGTGGGGCCGTCCCCGCCCCTCCGGAGCCTCTCGGCTCCGTCCCCGCCGGTGCCGGGGGATGCCCGGGCCGGGAGCAGCGGCCGGCTCGGCCAGGATGAAGAAGCACCACCCGCACTCGGTGCAGGGCACCTTCAGCCGCCTCTTCGGCAAGCGCCACTCCAGCCCCACCGCCACGTCGCTGTTCGCCACCAACCCGCCCTGGATCTTCACGCAGGAGGTGACCTCGGACAGCGCGGGTGGCACCGGTCAGTGTCCCCCGCCGGCCCTGCGGGGTCGGGACGGGGCGGGCCCGGGGGGGAGGAGGCTGCGGTGGGCTCGGGGAGCGGAGGGGGCTCCGCTTTGTGCCCGGCGGGGAAGCTCCGGGAGCGCTCGGTGCCACSGGGATGCGGCAGCGCAGCTCCCAAACTTTGCGGGCGCGGAGGGTCCGCAGCTCGGCTGCCGCTCTGGGCAGGTTAAACTTGGCTGAAAGAGGCTGATGAGTGGCTAAAAATCTGTTTTATTGCTTCCCGTCGCGCTTTCCCACGCCATGTTTGATCCGCGCCTTCCCAGGTTTGAGTTATTTGCTCATAAACCTGTTTCTCGCASGGCTGTGAGCGGGGAGGGAGCTGAGGGTTGCATATTCCTCGGGATTTATTTGTGTTTCTTTGTGGTTTTAATTGCAATACGGTGCCCCGGAGGCTCATGTAGGAGGGAGCCAAATTAATAGTAATGGAGCCAGGTAGATAGAAGATAGCAGCTTGTGGATGAAGTTTGGTGGCTGTAAGAGCCCGACAAACTCTTCCAAGATTAACAAAAATGGAAGCGCTGCCTGCTGAGCTGTGCAGGGTGAAGTATTGTCTGTGAAAGCAACTGCGAGGTGGTTACACCCCAAAGGCCAAGCCRCTGAAACCGAGATAAAATGAAAATGTGACAGGGAGTTTCATGCAACTCTGCAACCTCGAAGGAAAATTGCTGATTTCTAACTGTCGTAAATCTGAGGAGGATTCAAGCTTCTCTCTGATGTGGTTTGGATTAAAAAAAAAAAAGAGAGAGAAGTTGCTGTGTCTGCTTATTACCAGCCTGATTTCCGTGGCTGCAGCTCTGCAGTGACAGTACAAAAGCTTTTCTGCTCAGGTGTGGGTCAGAATTCAAAGGCAACGCCGGGAATCCCGAAACCCGAGCCTAAGGAAGAGCTGTTGGATCGCTSCTCCTGGCATTTCTGCCCCGAATTTGGCTTGTGGAGGCTGCAGTGGCAGTGTGGCAGTGGCAGTGTGACAGCGGGGGCGAGGAGGGGACAGCAGCCCCGGGGACAGCTCTGTTGTGCCCGGGGCCCGCACACAGCTCGCTCCTGCCCCGTTTTCTGGGACGTTTCCTGCAGAGCTCCGTGCCAGGAGGAGTCCACTGCTCCCTGCCGATCCCCACCTTGGTTTCTCAYACAAAGTAAACACAAGTTAAGCAATGTGGAATGGGTGTAGGTTTGCGTGGCCCTGACTCAGAGATTCCTGAATGTAGTGAGTGATGCCACCTCCTCCTGGGAGCTGCGGGTACCCCGGCTCAAACCTGCTGCACCTCCTGCAGGTGATGCAAGCCCCGCGGAGGAAGACGTTCCATGACATGCGTGGCAAATCGTTTATTTAATTTCCCATGGCTGAGCAAACACCAATGTCTCCAGGACAGGCTGAATGTCAAAAACGTGGCCGAAGCGAGGCCAGTGCTTTGAGGCAGCCGCTTCCCACAGCTTCCAAGGGCGCATTTCCTGATCCCTCCTTCCAGGAAACGAGGCTGGCAGAGCTCAGGTGTTGCTGGTGATGGGCTCCCAGCAGGCAAGTCCTGTTTATCTAGCAAAGAAAACACAACTACAAGCACTTCATTTTACTTTAATTAAAGCATTCGGAGTAGCGATGCTTAGTAATCTAGGATCAAAGTCCTTGTGATCTTTAATCCAGTTTCTCACTGGGCTTACCTAGTGACTTGTTAAATATAAAACTCATTGTTTCAAGTCTCAGAACTACTCTGTCACTGCTGAGGCTGTCTGAGTCCAAACTTCTGTTGTCTTGGCCTTAATTCCTGTTCCTTACTCACTGAATGCGGGGTCGCCCACAAAATTAATCATCACAGAGTGGTTTGGGTGGAAAGGGACCTTAAAACTCATCCAGCTCCACTCCCTGTCATGGGCAGGGACAYTTTCCACTAGGTCAGGCTGCTCCAAGCYCCATYCARCCTGGCYTTGGACACTTCCAGRCAATTTGCTGGCACTTCTGYCCTCYCTGGGACTGCAGCAGCTCCTCCTGAGTGCTTGGGCCCCTCCCAGGCAAGGAAGTGGTAAAATCTTGGTAGGACCAGGCTGAAGCACAGGTTGATTGGTGATKTGAAAGCTGSATWAAATGTCCTTTGTGTAAAGAATCAMTCSTAGTGGGAGAAGTTTGGTGTGAGGGAAGGGGGGCTGTGACTGCCTGGAAGGGCRATGATAGCAGGGCAGATTCTCCTGGGGTATCCCCAGGTAACCTGGGGGTAGTGGGTGGGAGGAGGGAAAAGCTGACATGCTTCTGGACTCTGTGGTGTGTTTGAAGGTTGTGTGGAATTCATCTGCCTCCAGTCCCTCAGCAGAGGCTGTGCTGCCTCATGCCCAGCCCTTGGTGTGGTCAGGTTCTTCATTCCAGGTGTTCATGCAAGTGCTTTCCTTCCGTGGGATGCACACAGAGGCGTTTGCCCTCCTCCTTTTCCACTCGACTTGGTGCAAAGCTCTTCCCTTGGGAGCTTCCTCCTGATTTCTGCCCATCCTTCTTCTCCTCTTCCCTTCCTCACTATCAAAGTCTGTTGTTGGGAACACTCCTGCAGCTTTCTCTTCTGTCACAGCCATTTTGTTGCCTCCCCCTCCTTCCTCAAACCCTCAGATTTTCTTTCATGTCGGTCTCCTTGGCTACGAGTTATTTGTGTATCTCCTTCCAGCCAAGGTGGGGTTTACATGCTTCACTATTTCTGCTTGTTAATTCATGCTGCTAATCAGACACAAAGAACGTAATTAAATTAATTTTATGAGCTTTATTCACTGTCAGAAATAAACCGGCCCAAGAGGTGTGGCTCAAGGTGAAAGCACAAGGCTGGGAACCAGGAATTCCTGATGGTTTCTGCTTGTCACAACAGAGCCCTGTGACTTCCTGCCCTGGTGGCTCCCTCCCTCCACGGCTGTGTTTTGTGGGGAATCACTTCATGCACGCTGGAGTGTGGAAGTGTTGTGAGGCACCTGGAATTACCTCTGGATGTCAGTGCTCGGCAGGGAGGGGAGGGCAGGGCAGGAGCTGTCCCTGCTCCCGGTCAGCTGTGCTGCTGCCTCCCCCTCGATTCCAGCTGCTCACATCAGCCAGGATTGCATCCTCTTCCTTCCGAGCTGCTGCAGCTCCATCCTGCGGAGCTCAGGGCAGGCTCTGCAGGTGTGTGGCAGGGCTGGGAGTGCCTGTCCTGCACACCTGGGGCCCTTCTCTCCCTGTCTCCACTCGCCTCCAAGACACCCAGGTTTTCCTCAGGATCTGCTGGGCTTTGCCCACTCCTGGCAGCAGACGCAGCAAATTCTCCAGAGCTCTCTTTTCACTCCCACGGTGTTGTTTTTGCCAGTGCCCAGGCTCGGTGCTGCTGCTAACAGTCTGCTCTCCCCCCAGGTGATGTGATCGAGGTGTATTACGGTGACAATCGCTTCGGGACAGTGACAGACTCTGGCACAGCCACCCTGAAACCCCGCCCGAGGGTCCGGCCGCTGCTGACGTTCCTGCCCCTGGTGAGTGCCCAGAGCCAGGCTGGCTGCTGCCCTCGGCCCCCAGCCCAGGGAGAGCAGAAAGGAAAAGCAAAACCACTCTGTACCGAGGCTGGGTACAAAGGATCAGGAGGTGATCTGAGTTCAGGGCTGGCGTGGGGCACGGACGAGGCACTCGGGGGAGAGGTGTGAACCTCTCAGACTTGCGTTTTCAGTTATAAAAGAATTGCTGAGCACGGAGATGACAGATCAGGCTGGCTCTGCCGTTTATCTCAGCACTGCTGGCAGGATCTGTCCTGGGATCAGGAGTGTTGCTGGAGCCAGCAGTGCTGAACYGAGTCCTGCTGCTGCAGAGGAATGAGGAGATGCTGAGGGTGTGCAGGGGATGATTCTTTTCAAACTCTGTATGAAAAAAACCATTCCCTGCAGAGCTACCAGTGCTGCAGCAGCAGCTGGGAGCAGGGCCTGGAGCAGCAAGGGCCAAAACAGCCAGAGCAGAGGGCCTGGAGGTGGCTGTAACTCCCAAAGCCACACTTGCTCTTGGCTGGCTTTGAGGAACCCCATGCAGCACTTTCCAGAGGTCTTATTCCCTAAAGAGCACAAAGAGGCTCAGGATTCACAGAATCCCAGGGTSTGGGATGGAGCTCATCTYGTTCCACCCCCTTCCACYAGAGCAGGGTGCTCAGAGARGCTCTGGAGATGCCAGGAGCTAAATTGAAGTGATACCTGCAGGTCACCRGGTCAGTGAAGAGACAGCAAAATGCTTAAATCCTTTGGTCTTGACAAGGAGGTGATCTCTGCTAATGGAAGTGTGTGTGGTGSAGGGATTAACAGCAGGAATGCCTCCGGGACAAATCCTAAGGGCTGTCACCCAAGCCCTGGTGCTGCTGCTGCTGCCCACAGAGGCCCTGGGGCTCTTTTTCCCTTCTCCTCTGACAGTAACTGCTTTAACTGAAGGAATTGGTAGGAAAAGGCAGCCTCTTGAAGGATCGGTCTGTGCTGGATGTTTGCACTCTTTCGGTGAGGTTTGATCRTGATTTGATCTGGCACGGACTCTTCTGCTGCCACGCACATACCTGCACCAGGTACACACCTGCACGGGGCTGTTCTGCAGCTCCTGCCTTAACCCTTTCCCCCCACACACGGGGAGCAGCAGCGGTGAGTCAGGAGGGTGCCCACGCCCTGCCCCGCGGCTCCTGTGCCTCTGCACCTGGCAGCTCTTCCCACAGCAGCAGCTTCCTTCCCCAGCCTGGCCCTGGGCTGTCCCACAGCCATCACGGCAGGACAGGGGTCCCCCCACGCCCCCCTGCTCTCCTTCAGCACTGCAGCTGCAGGGAGAGCTTTGGCATCCCAGGGAATAAATCCTTCAGCACACCACCACACTGCCCTAGCTCAAAAAGAGGGAGTTTTGGGAGCAGCTCTTCATATTCAGAGAAATTCTTGGCCTCTCTGAGACCCCAGGGTGCTCAGCTGTTGTATTTAGGGGTGGSTTTTGTAACGGGCAGCCTCAAACCTTGGCCATTTAATGTGTGGGCASGGTGGGCTCCTGAGAGCCTGGGGACCATGGGGACAGGCAGGTTCACTGGGGACATCTGACTGTTGCAGGGATAAAAAAAGTAATTCCTGGTGGTTCCAGTGAAAGCTTCCCCCCACGGGATCCTCAGCAGGCACCAATGTGATTCAGGTACCACAAACTGGAAATGCAGGTTCCTGGCACAGCAGCCAGGGCCTTGCTCTGAATCAGCTGGAGGTTTTCTGGGCTGGCCACACCCCGAGCAAACACCAGGAACGATCTTCCCAACCATCTCTGCAGACTGGCAGCGTGCTGGGGATGCTTTCCATTTCAGAAGCCAGCTCATGACGTGGGGACTGGTGGTTTTTGAGAGATGCTGAGCATTAGCAACCGCCAGGGAAGGTTTTGGTGAGGAACAGGCTTGCCCAGTTTGAAATGGCACGTCCAAAATTACTGCTCCTYTATGAAGTGCAGGCTGTGTCCTCCAGCTTTGCATAGCTCTCTTCTGACTGCCAGTCCCTTTCCACTCCTCTCCAARCAGGTGGTGCATATGCTGCTAGTGCAGAGCTCAGACATCTCGCTTTCCCTGTAGGTACCCTCGGGGTGCTCTGGAAAGCAGCAGCAATGGATTTCCATAGCAAATGGGAACTGCCAGGGTTATTTTCCTTTGTGATTTTGGTATCTCATTGCTCGGGACAATTTAAYTATCAGCTCTTGAAGTGGCTCTCTTGGCCTTTGTCTTCCCTGTGGCTCTCAGATGAAGTTCAGGATCTGCCCTCATGCTTTGGCAGCCCTTGGCTTCTCCATTAGCACAGAGCTGTCTGGTCCTTGTGCAGTCCCAGGGATATGATTTCCCTCACTCCTGGGTCACCAGTAACTGGCTCATTCCCTTGTGGTTATAGAGGATCTTTGGACATCTRCAGGATGATGGATGCAGCAAGTGAAATACGTGTATTTTCCTGTTGTTTTAACCAAAGCTGGGGCATTCCAGGGCTCTTCCAAAGGAGCCCGGGTACTGCTGTTCAATCGGCTCTGCCCCAGCAGCTCCTGAGCTCCCAGCCAGGGCAGTGTGTAACTGTAATGTGGTGTCWGAGCCTGGATGGGAGCTGGATGATCCAACTGACAGATCCAACTGACCTTTGATCCAGGAGACTTTGGAATCCCGTAGCAATGCGATGTAGAAACGGTGATAACGGCTGCGAAAGGCAAAGGGCAGGGGCTCAATCATTATCCAGGCTTTTGTGTGCAGGAAATGGCTCGGAGAGAGGCGCAGACTGATAGCAGGATAACATTTCCTTTGTCAAGGGCTGTTAACAGCGCAAACAGCTGCCTGGGGTGAGCAGGAATGCAGCRGGGTGGACGTGGAGCCTGGGAATGGGGCAGTGTGTCCCTGGCCACCGCTCAGGCCGTGTCCCTCGCTGGATGCTCCCTCAGAGCTTTGTATATCTGACTTTGTGGTGCCCCGAGCTGCCCCCTGCTCCCTCCCGGCTGCTTCAGCCCTGCCCGTGCCCTGCACACGGGTGCCCAGGTGTGTCCCGGAGCCACCCCAGCCCCTCGGAGCCACCCCAGCCGTGAGTCACAGGGRCAGCAGAGGCTTTCTGCTGCTGGCAGAGCCGCGACCAGCGCTCCAGGTGAGTCAGCCTGCCCGAACGTCTCACTCTGGGTGGCTGTAATTACCCGCAGTGCCTTGGCTTCAGGCGTCCTCCCAGATGTGTAGGCTGCTAAATTGCTGGTCCTGTAGCAGCTGAAGGCGCTGCTGAGATCTCAGCGTGAACGTGAAGGGAGTAATTGAGAGCCAAACACAAACCACACAGGGAGCAGTTTCCCCCAGAGTGCTCAGATATGCTGGTGCCAGTTTCCCAAAAAGCTGGAGGTCTGTCTGCGACCTCAGCACGGTGTGTACGTGACTGTGGCAGTGCTCGCTGCAGAAAAATACCCACCAGATGCAGGGGAGCTGCTCAGTTCGCTGGGACGTGAATGGTGAGGAGCTGGGGAGCCCCGAGGGGGTGTGAAATAGCCTTGATCACTCATCCCCTCAAACCCCAGCTTCAGCATCTCTCAAGCCGTCAACAGCAGCTTCCACGGGGACCTCAATATCACAGACACTGCCCTGGATGCTATCAGGGCTTGTGTGGACAAATCACCAGCTGCTTGTCAGCCCTTTGCTCTGATCCCTGGGCGYAAGGCTGACAGCTCTGTTTTCTCAACCCTTGCAGAACGCTCAAGAATCCCATGGGGTGGCTGTGCCAACGCCGTCGGTGCCRGAAGACTTTGAGGAAAAGGCAGCTCTTGGTAAGGGATGTTCTCTGTGGAGTCTTGGCCAGCACAAAGTGCTCACCGAGCCCTCAGGGCAGGAAGTGTGTGTGTGTGTACCGAGCTCTGGAGCAGACAGTCTGCTCATATATTTCCATGCTAAAATAGAGCCTGCTATTAATTATTTTTTGAAGTCATTGAAAATTAATTAATTAAATTCCTAAGGGATGAGGCAGAGTGGCTGTTACAGTTCAGGAAGTTTTAGACCAGCCTGGCAAGGGGCTGGCTCCCCGGGCAGGCCAGTGGCACAGGGCAGGTTGGCTCAGCACTGATGGAGAGGTGCTCACAGGCTGTGCTCTCGCTGCTCTTGCAGGCTCTGGCTCCCAGCTCAATGGCAATTATCGGATGTACAGCTCGGCGGGGGACCTGCGCCCGCAGGCCCTCGATGGGGATGACCTGGATGAAGACATCCCCCCACCGCCATCAGTACCCCCACCACCGCCTCCGGCAGCGCCTGTCCCACCCCCTCTGGCCTCGCCGGTCCCTCCACCCCCCGAAATGCTGCCACCGCCACCGCCACCACCGCCCCCCGAGCCGGTGCCACCGCCCCCCGAGATGGTGCCACCGCCTCCTGCCATGGCAGCCCCGCCGCCGCCCGCCTCTGCCCTGCCCTCCCCCGGCACTCCGGCCCCTCCGGACTTCATCCCGCCGGCCCCGCCCGGCGCCCGGGACCCCGCGCCCCTCGCCCCCGGCATCTCCAAGTGGAAATCCGAGACGGTGCTGAACACCAGGCAGGCGGACGCCGAGGGGCCSATCTGCCCTGCCGAGGCCGGGGCGCCCGCAGCGCCCAGCCCCAAGGAGAGCCTGCAGCCCAAGCCCGAGCCCCACCTCACCTTCCCCAGGTCGTTCAAGGTGCCGCCGCCGGCCCCGGCGCGCTCCTCGTCCATCCCGGTGCARGAGGGGCAGCCCGGCCGGCAGGAGCCCGTCCCCAGGCAGCCTCACTCCCGGCCACGGCTCCCTCCCTGCTTCACCATCAGACCCGCGGCCAAGGCACGGCCGGGAGAAGCCGAGCAGAGGAATTCCGAGCTCAGGCAGGGCGCTGGGAAGCCGGCTGTGCCCCCTGCACTGAGCCCCAAGCCGGGSCCGGGGCTCAGCCAGGGGGTGAATCCCACCTGGTCCCCAGTGCCGGGCTCCGAGGGGGAGAAGSTTCCCCAGCTGAAAACAGCGGGCAGAGACTCCCCTCCGAAATCGGAACCTCTCACTGCGAACGACCTGGATCTGCCCCCTCCCGACTACCCGACGTGCGAGGATGACTGGAAGGATGCCAACAACCTGAACAAGCTGCGGGACGAGCTGTCGGCCCTGCTGCGCTCCCCGCGCMGGGAGGAGAGGCCGCTGGAGAAGCCGGGGGCTGTCCAGCCCACGGACAGCAGCCCCAGCCGAGCTGGCAGCCGTGAGCCGGGGCTCAGCGAGCCCCAACTCGCCAGGAAGGACGCGGGATTAGCCAAGGGAGGGGAGAGTGAGAATAAAGAGGTGCCCAGCAGCACCCCCAGCACCAATGGAGGCTCTCCCAGCACCGCAGTCACCGCCCCGGAGAGCAGCCCTGACACACAGCCCCGCAGYGTGATGACGATCAGGAACGAGCTGGAGGCTGTGCTGTCCCTGAAGAAAGAGGGGAAGCCTGCCCCGGGGCTCAGCAGCCAGAAGCAGGGTGTGGAGAAYGGCATCAGCACCCCACAGGTGAGGAAGAGCCCCCCTGACCTGAGGAAGAGTCCCCCTGACACCAGTGACTCAGTGGTGCCAAAACCAGTCCCCAGCCCGCTCCCAGCCCCGGCGGCTGCTGTGGAGAAGGATGAGGCGGATCGCGAGGACCATCCTGCTGCTGCTGCTGCTGGCAAGGTGACAGAGGATGTGAGCCCCGCTCCTGGGTCTCTCAACAGCAGCGTGAGTCCCCCAGACCCACCTCAGGGACCGCCAGAGGAGCCCCCTGCTCCCACCCCCTCCTCACCCGCTGTGTCCCCTGCACAGAGCCCGGCACCGCAGCCCAGCTCGGCCACCTTCCAGTACAAAGTGCACCGAGCTGGGGCCAGCCCGGCCGAGCCGCCCTGCGGCCCGGGCTCGGCTGAACCCCCSTGCCCCAGGAGCTCGGCCAGGAGCCCCCCGGACACGTCGGGAGCGGGGCAGGAGGAGGTGCTGATCCACCCGGTGACGGGGGAGCGTGTGGAGCGGGGCTCGCCCATGGCCCTGCTGCTGGCGGCCCGGCAGCGAGCACAGCGGGGCCGCCCCGCCGGGGACGGGCCCAGGGCCAAGCCACCCCTGAGACTCAGCAGCGCCTCGTCGGACACCACCTCCAGCAGCTTCTTCCGCCACGAGTCCAAGCCCTACTCCTTCACTGTGGTGCCTCGGCCGTCTGCGGCCAGCCCGGTGGGGGCCGGCTGGAGCAAAGCTCCCTCCTTCTCCAGCTCCTCGGAGCAGGGCCGGGCCGTGAGGGCGGCGGGCGAGGCGCAGCCTCCCGGGCCCCGGCGAGCCGCTGCCTCCAGCCTGCTGCGGGGCCTGCTGGACTCGGGGCAGCCGAGCCAGCCCGGCCCGGSCCGCCMCGGAGCGCCCAGGGASGAGGAGAACGGGGACACGGCGCTGGACTTCGGCATTATCCCCCCACCCCCCGAATTCAGCAACGAGGCGGACGAGGCTCCCCTCCCGAGCCGGGAGGAGAACCGCAAGTGCCCCAGCGTCCCTGACAGCAGCCGGGCCTCGGGCGAGCCGCGCTATTTCAGGTGGTCTGGCTACAGCCGCAGCTACGGGGGCACCCAGGAGCCGGCGGCTCCGCAGCCCTTGGAGAAAAGCTGGAGGAACGGCGACTTCACTCCCCAGTACCCGGATTACAGCAGCTCCAGCGGCTTCCCCAGCCACGGCCCCACGCCACGGCCGCTGATCAAGAAGCGCCTGTACGTGTCCGAGCCCGACAGCTCGTACCCCCGGGCAGCCGCGGCGCCCCGGGCCTCGGGCACCCTGTCCTCCTACGGCCCCGGGGCGTTCAGCTCCGCGGCCGGGGACGGGGCTCGCCGCCTGGGCTCTGCCCACAGGAACGGCCCCKCCAGCGCCCAGGCCAGGCGGGCGTCCATGGATGCTGCAGGGAAACCCGCGGCCTACGGCGGCKCCGGGGCTGACACCAAGTACAAGGGGCAGAACGGGGACTTCTCACCCGCCAGCGTGCTGACAGCCAGCAGGTATGTGCCCCCTCCCGAGCCCACCCCTTGCTGCCCTCGGTGTCCCCTGGCCCCAGAGCGGCACTGGGGCTCCAGAGAAGTCGCTGCCCCTTGGCTCTGCTCGCTCCCAGCTCCTGCTGCGGCCCAAGGGCAGTGACAGTGCCAGCTGTGRCCCCAGTGCCCATCTCCCTCCCTGAGCGGGGACACCGGGCAATAAAACACATCCTTGCGGTACTGGCTGAACGCCGAGGTTTGCCCGGGCCTTTGGTGACTCCCCTCTGTTCTCCCTGCAGGCCTGCCCACGGCTCCCCGCACTACGGGCCACCCTCCAACACCTTCACGGTCAGGCCCGGCGCTCGCCAGCCCATCTCCTACGCCTACCAGAGCCACCGGTAGGGCAGACCTCGGGGCTGCCCCCRGGCATCGGCTGGGAAGGGGCGAGAAGGTGCCCGGGTTGGTGCTTTCCTTCCCTACAGGCACCAGGGACGGTCCCGACCCAGCCTGAGGATGCGCTTGCTTCAAACTGCTGATGGAGAGGGTGGGGAATGAGCCCGAGACTTGGACTTTTCTCAAAAGACTGTCCTGGAGAGTAGTTACTGCAAAGGGCAGGCTGCTGCCTTGTTACGTGAGCAAACGTGGTTTCCCTTTCTCCCATTTTCCCTCCTGGGTTATTTTCAGAATTGCAGCCTGAAAGGCTATCTAGGAAAGCCAAAAAGTATCCTCTGCTGTCTTTAAAGAGCATCACCACTGGAAAGATTGATTTCAGTTTGTTTTTTAATTGGTTTAACCCCAGCATGTTTGGGAGCAGGGAGAAATCAACTGAGAGATGTGCACAATGGAAGCAAAGCAGTGTATAGCTAAATGTCAGGGATTGAGATAAGAATGTGAGGCCAGTGGGATAGGAGGAGAGTTTAGGATGCCTAGATCCTGACCCTTAAAGAGTTTGGAGCAAATCAATTCTGCCTTAAACCCAGTCAGTGCCTGTCCTGCTKAGCCAGGCTCTGACCCCTTCTCCAGGAGCAGCTTGGGCAGCAGGGGCCTTGCTTTGCTGTGCCTTTGGGTCACTGTAAATGTTTCTGTTGGTATTTATTCCTCATGGAAGGAGGCTGTGAGGCCTGGCTGGATGGCTGTAAAGCACTTTGGAAATGTAGGATGTGAAGCAATCCTTTTCCTTGGGCTGCTGGGTGCCAGTGACTCGCCCAGGTGCTGTGCTGCTGCTGCTCTCCCCGAGGGGTCTCATCTTCACACCTGTGTGACCCCCAAAGTGTCCTTACTCACTGCTGTGCTGAGACTTGGCTTCCCTGTGTCTGACCTGGGCACCGAGCAGCTGAATTTCAGTGTGTATTTATGCAGGGACACCCCAAAGGGAGCTGGCTCCTGCTGTTTCCCCCTGTGCTATTCCAGGTGCTGGATGAGCACACCTGCTTCCCCCTGGTGCCTCTGAGCAGCTGCAGGTGCCTGTGCAGGGCTGGGAGCTGGGAGCAGCCTTAGAGAGGGTTTCAGCTTCCAGGGTGAGCAGTGGGGCCTCACGACAGCTGACCTGAGTGGTGAATAGCCAACTTGCTGAAACTAGAATCTTCCTCCTAGGTAAACTTGATGAAAATCACTGTAAGATAACTGTAAAAACTTCTAGAGAGTATTTTCTAATCACTGACGAACTGAACGCACTTTGAGACATGAGTCTGTTTTTATGGAAAGCACTTTCTGTTTTCAATGCTATAAATACCACTGGTTCCACTCCAGCTCACCCTGCCTGGCACACACCTGGATGTGGCCTGCAAGCAGATCYTGCTCTGCAATTCAGATCAAAATCAGGGCTAAGTTTTCCTTCACAGTGGAATTCTCAAAAGTTATCTTGATATTCATGCCATTGAGGTTCTGTGTTTTGTGTTGTTTCCAGCTTTACCTAATAATTTAACAGCCCTTTCAGATATTGCAGCAGCTTTAAAGTATTCTTAATTTTACTTTGCTGTGAATAAAATGAAAATGCAAATACAAKAATCAGTCTAATAGCTAATTCAAAGGGYATTTTTATGCCAGTAAGTCGTAGTAAGCTGGAAGATTTCCATTGCTCACCCCAGCCAATATTGAAATAACAGCCTTTAAATACCTGGGTGTTGGTTTTTAAAAAAATGTTTACGGAGAAAAGTGACTATGGAGTAGCTGTAAGGACATTTAAGTGTGCCAAGTGTTGTGTGGAATACCACCTGCCCCAAAACATGGAATTTTTTCCATGCAAGGAGCATCTTGTGCATTCTCATTCATCTGTAGATCTGTGATCCTCCTTGAGGGGCTTCAGGGTCATGTTTTGGTATTGGATGAAGTTTCACCAGTTTAACTTGAAAGCAAACTAAGAAGTCTCTTTGATAATGTTGCAACTTAATGCTTTTTTCTTCCTGATACTGTTTTGGTTTTGGTTTTTTGTTTGTCTTTTTAATAATAAGCTAGAATTGCAAATGAGCTCTCAAAAACAGTTTTAAGACTGGGTGGGCAATTTCAGCTTTTRATACTGACTTTGCCCAGAAGTGAGGAGGGCAGGGGTTATGTCTGCAGTTTTCCACCTCAAGGATTCAAGTGGTTTTTTTCTTTTTAGAGAAAAATGTGACACTCCARTGTTGGCACCTGCTTTAAATGTCACATTTACTACTTCACCCAGACACATAATTCATGTGCAGTTGAAATAYTGGCTTAGACACCATGGAGTGTCTCTTTTCTAGCAGACATAGTTGTTTTAATTTAGTATTAGAAGTGTGATAATATAAATCAGCTTTATAAAACAGCCATTCTTCATTCAAGAACACCATTCTGGGACTGCACAGGGGACTGAGCTGTCACTCAATCAGGTTGGACTCTGCTCCCAGTTGTAAGACTGGTTTGCATGCAGGTTTTCAGCTGTGGAACACTTCTATTCTTCAAACACTGTGGACTATCCCTGCTTCTTTTGAATGCATTCAGCAAATTCTGGTATTTCAGTAACAACCCCSCCATTGATTCTGGGGCCCTTGAGACAAAGGAACCACTGTCAGAGCTGTTGGCAGCCAAAGCACTTGGGGACAGAGTTGGATCTCTGTGTGAGGATGGGGAAGAGCCTCCCCTTCCTAGGGCAGGTAACTCTGCCAGGTATGTGGATAAACTGTCCTGGGACTCCTGGTCCTGCTCCTCCCASTTCTTTCACTATAGAAATTTAGCAACTGAGTAAGAAAAAAAAAAACCTAAGAGGTATTAATGGAGCAAAGCACCCTGCCTCAGCCCAGTGCTGAGAGCAGTCCTGAAGCCTGAGTGTGGAATCATTCTCACTTCACCCTCTCTGATGCAGTGTGGTAATTCAAGTCGTGATACAACTTAAATTATCCCCTGCAGCTGCCTCTTCCTCACAAGTTCCTGCTAGGGGAGTGTCACAGAGCTTTAGCTRTAAAGTATTGAACAAAGTCTCTTATTTATGAGTGCCACTGAACACCAACCTTCTTGCATTAAACATTTCTGGATGTTCTATTACATGTGTGGCCTGACTTTTATTTTTTTTTTAGTGTTGCTTACATAGTTTGTCTGCTGCAGGATTGAGAAGTCTGCACATCCTTGAAAAGATGGGAAAATGAAGCTCAAGCAAGGGTTTGAATTTCAGCTTACCCAGGGCTTGGTCCAATTTCTCTGAGCAGTTTGATCCAAAGCCTGTGGCCWTTTCAGTGTTTTGGAARCCCAGTGRAGGCAYGRAGGGGCAGCTGAGCCCCAGGAGCYGTGTCACTCACACCCAGCTGGTTGGGCAGGCTGGCAGAGGAGCTGGAGCAGCTTCTATAAATAGTGCTTGGGTTGGAGCTGTTCATTAGGGATGAAACTCTCATACCTGTTACAAGTCCCAACTCGAATGCTGTGCCCAAAACTGCAAGCACAGTGTGAGCAATGCAAGCAGCAACATTAAAAGGCTTGTCTGCAGAGCAGCTGCTTTGCTGCACTCAGAATTGAACTGATTTGCATTCTCATCTCCTTCATCCAGCTCTGGCTCCAGMAGCAGGCTGTGTGTGAGGGAAGGAAAGGCTGCAATGTGTGCCTTGAACTTTTTACTGGAGCCACAGTGGATGTCCCCAAACCTGAGTGGTGCAGGGACAGCTGAGCAGGGCACAGACCCCAGAGAGCTCCCTCCATCCCCTGGCAGGGAGCTGCAGAGCCAGCAGGGATGGATGTGGCATTGCTGGTGTCTCTGCTGTGTGCCTTTACTGCAGCCTTGGCAGCACTGGTACAACAGCTCTGAGCCAAGCTGCACCCCAGCAGTGGCTCCTGAACTGCTGCTCTTCTGTGCTGAGTGAAAAACCCCAAGTGCAGGTGCTAGAAACCCCAAAGGCAGACTCCTTCAGGCAATGTGCAGAGCTGGGGCAGTGCTGCCATCCTGTGGCACCACAATCACCTGCCACAAACGACTTTTTAATTGTAAAAAAGTTAATGTATCACTAATGACCTGCTCTCCCTACAGCCTTCACCATCCACCATGAGTCTTTGGCCATGGACTGGTGTGTTTTGCTCAGGTGTGGCAATTTGAGGAACCTAATGAGGTTTAATATCTGGCAATTGAACTCTTCTTTTTAGCTGTTGAGAGTTTTGGAAAGAAAAACTTCCCTGAAAAGCAGCAAGACCCAGAGCCTGCCTTGCACCAGTGCTGAAGAACTGTAGTACCCTGGCATTGAACAGGAATACAGTGAATATTTATTTAAGAACAGTTTTAATATCAGGGACTGAAATCACAATTTGAACTGTGTGGATGATCTCAGCTGGCTCTTCAGTGCTACAGAAGTGGCCCAATGAAATTTAAACCCAGTTACAAATGAAAACCATCTTCCAAGACAGCTTTTTCAGAACCAGCTCAAGACCTCTTTCTGTACAGCATCACAGGTTCCCTAACAGGGGACTTTGTGGTTCAAGGGGTATTTCTGAGGAAATGTGTCAGTTTTTATCAYCATTTACCATTTCTTGTCATACACTGCTCTAGAACAGGCAGTTGCTGTGAACACCTGTATGACACTGGAATTTAAAAAGCAGCAAGTGAGGTTTACAAAGAGTATGAGGAAAGTACAGAGCCTGGGAAAGCTTWGTCTGCCTAAAAATTAACTGTGGGCTTTGTACAACTAAACCTATGTGTATGCAGAGATAGAAACTGGAAGCAGTGTACATTTAAGTGCTGCTATCATGCTAAAGAACCAGGGGTAACATTCATTTCAACAGTATTTTTGTTTCATCAGTCAGGACTTGCTTAATTCTGTCTAAGAAACACTAGGCCAGACCAAGCCATACCTAGAACAGCAGCAATGCATGCAGAGCAGTGACTTCCTCCAGRTAAACATGTTCCAGGGGAACAGCTGAGTTAGAAATGGATGTGGATTTGACAAAAACACCTCTACAGGTTCTGTGGAGTCTGGTTTGGGGGCAGGGGAAYGTCCTGTCCCCTCAGTGCCAGCACAAGAAGTCACTTGTCACAAGATCTGGGTTATCACTAAGCAGAGTCTGGTACAGGAGCAAGCAAATGACAACTGAAGTCCTTAGTCCAGTTTTTCCCTCATATAAACCTTTTGTTCACAGGTCATATCCTTGGAKAAGTTGCCTTCAGCACAGAGGAGATGAACTGTGGTGTCAAAGAGCACAGCATCCACTCCCTGCTGGCTGCCAGGGCCCTGACCTGGCCTTGGGGCCCAGTTCTTGCTGGGCATCCCAGCATTCCAGCACCACCCCAGCATTCCAGCACCTTCCCAAAGGTGTTTAATTGCAGGGATCCTCACACCAAACACTGGGATTTTGCACCAGTGCACAAGCAGGGCTCAGCAGAGGCTCCACACTGGTGCTGAGGCAGAATCCTCCCCACCACGTGCTCATTAAGGACAACACTGAAATCCTTCCAGCCCCTGAGTCCCAACAGGTGTTTTCACTCCACCTGATTTACAGAGCGAAGAACTTTGCTCAAGGGTGAGACTGTCACATCTACCCAACAAGAAGCATGTTGCTAACCTCCCCCAAAAGCTTCTACTAATTCCATGGGTGATCTGGAGAACTGAGCAATCAATCAAGTCTTTTTGGCTTTATTTCTTTTTTCATTACACCTAATTCCCTGTCTCTCCAAGTCTCCTCTGTGCCTGAAGTCAATTTTTTTTCTCAGTAAAACCAAAGTCTTTTATTACAGGAGAAGCCACTCCTGAGGAGAGGGTAAAGCTTGGTTTGTAACTAACTTATGCCTAATTCAGAATTACTACAAGAACCTTCTCAGCCACAAGCTTTGAGGCAGACAGCAGACCCCACTCCAGCTCACACACCTGCGACTTCAGCAGAATCAAAGTGATGCCAGCAAGGAACTTGGACCACGAGTTTATAAAACTATTCTTTTACACAGTTGATTCCAGAAGCTTCACCAGCTGGTAGGGGGACAGTGTGATGTAAAACCTGATGATCCCATCCAACTGTAGTGAGCAAGGCATCATCTGAAGGAGACCAGGACAAGCCTTTTACAAAGTCTTGATGAGAACGGCTTCTGAACCTGGAAAACACCAAGACTCCATCAGCCATCATTAGAGAGTATGTGGGCTTGTGCAATCCCTAACTGCTGCTTTGTTRGGATGATGCTCCTCTGTTTAGGAACATTTTCACCTCCAGGTTGCCCACAGCAGCTGTGGCTGCCCCTGGATCTCTGGAAGTGTCCAAGGCCAGGCTGGACAGGGCTTGGAGCAGCCTGGGACAGTGGAAGGTGTCCCTGCCCATGGCAGGGGGAGGGATGAAGGATCTTTAAGGTCCCTTCCACCCCAAAGCACCCTGTGTATTAATAATTAACTCATGAAGAACACAGCAGTGAGTAGATTCTGYCTGTACTTACACCTCTGAGAGGTCTGAGTCAAGAACAGCAACTGAACAGTCTTCACTGATGGAAGCCAGTAAGGGTGAGCTAGAGAGAGATGAGAGCACAGTTAGAGCAAGCAAATACAAGAATTTTTAGGTATAAACTTGTAAATAACATGATTCTAAGTGCTCCTTACTCAGGTACAGTGAATTAACTCACAAAAATGTTTTCAACAGCATCTGGCAGGGTGCCAGTACACAGAGTGGGAATATTCCATTAGAGACTGAAAGYAAGTGATCCTTCTTTAATCAGAGGTGACTGTAATTAGAAAAATCCCCACCRTGTGTGGTCAMTAATTCAGAAACTGCAGAATTCTTGTMAARGCTGTTCCCACATGTCAGAAGTGAGACATTGCTTTGTTTRCTCTATTCTCTGCTACAATCTCCTTCATAAGGAGACCACAGGTCTCATAGGTTTTACACAAATAACTAAGGCTCTGAAGGGGATGCAGTGCCACGTTCTGTGCCAGAATCATTCAGTACCTGTGTGCAGAGAAAGCAAAGCCTGTGATGCCTCGGGTGTGCACAGCTGTGCTGAGGGCAGAGTCAGGATTCTTTGTGTCCACCAGTGCAACTGTTCCACTTTCATCACCTGGGAGAGAGCAGGATTGAAGTTACCAGCAAAAACTGCCCTGTCAAAACCCCCTCGTGAAACCTTGATTTGCCTGGTGAGAGTGCAGATCCTTACCCAAGACAAAGATGTCACTTTTCTGTGGATGCCACATGACTGAGGTAGGGAGGTAATTACAGGCACTGCAAACTGCAAGGGAAGAAACTGGGTGAGTGTGGAAGGAGGCAGCACAAAGATATTCCTCATCTACCTCRTTTAGCACTGCTACTGCATCAAGACAAAGTGTTTTAAGCTCATTGTACTTCTGTGACAATGTTAGATCTCCTCAGGTTTTAACAGGCACAGCATTAGATTTGAAGTTAGAAGTCAGGCATAAAATAATTGATTTCTTCCAACACAAACTCATGCAGAAGCAGTGACTGCACACAGAGACATACCAATTCGGGTAGCTGGTTTGGGGCATCTGGTGTCCCAGAGTAAAATTCTGTTGTCCTGTAAATCCAAAAGGAATGAGAAGAAATTTACAATTTCTTTGTGGCATAAATTCAGATTCACTGCTGATTCACAGGCAAAATGACCCTGCCTTTTACTCTGGGTTAAAATGATGCTGGCATTAAGTGCAGCCTCCAATCACCCCCAGGATAGAACTAGGAGCTCCCAAAATTTGATACAAACCTATAGGAATCAGCTTGGTAAACTGATTATAAATTTATCAGACTAGAACACTGCAAAAACACAGGCAGGCTGCAACACAAGAGGTGGTTTCTAAGTGCATAAAACTGTGAATATCTAAAGCTAAATCTTGTTTTAATGGGGTAAATTTAGACAATAGAATGAGCTTTACCTCAGCACAGGACAGGAACACAGTGTCCTTACCAGGACAGGAAGCCACACATGTCACTGCATCGGAGTGAGCTACCAAAAGCACAAAAGGATAAAGAGCCTCAAAGATTGTMTSCAACTTTCCCACATACTCCCAAGGGCCTCCAGAGGCACAGCAGTTTAACAGTTATGCCCAGACACAGGATAACTCCTGCTCAGAAGCAGCCAACTGCTTCCTACCACAGTGATGAGCTGCCCAATCCAACCTCAGACACAAGTCCTTGTGACACCCCTAAGCTTGAGGGAGCCAGACAAGGGGTCAGGGGGAAAGGCTCAGAGTGGGATGTAAAGAGGATTAGAAAAAGGAAGAGAGAGGGGTGGGTTGGCACTCACCTCTGTAGGAGTGCAGCACCGTTTGCTCCGGGATGTCCCAGACCTTCACACTGAGGACAAGAGTGAGCAGTGAGCACCCAGCACAGCCCGGGCACACAGCTGGGCTGGGGACACTCACCAGAAACCCCTGGCACACAGCTGGGCTAGGGACACTCACCAGAAACCCCTGGCACACAGCTGGGCTGGGGACACTCACCAGAAATCCCTGCCCCCGCTGACAGCCTGGCTGCTGCCCGCCAGGACGGACACCGACGTCACGATGTCATCGTGCTCGTATTTACAGAACTTGTTCACGATGAGGCTCTCGTCCTCCTCCAGCTCCCACAGCTCCACTGCACCTGCGGGATGCAGGGGGACACCCACCTCAGGGACAGGGACACCCACCTCAGGGACAGGGACACCAAATCAGGGACAGGGACACCCACATCAGAGAGAGGGACACCCACATCAGAGAGAGGGACACCCAAATCAGGGAGGGACACCCACATCAGGGAGAGGAGGGACACCCACCTCAGGGAGAGGGAAGAGGAGGGGGCCACGCACCCCAGAGCTGGGAAGGGGGGGACACCCAGCTCAGCAGAGGGGACAGACACACCCCAGCGAAGGATGGGGAACATCCCCATTGCTTACCGGAGTCGGAGGCCACCAGAATGCCCCTGTCAGCCAGCCAGCACAGGTCGGCGACCCCCGCCTCGGTCTGCACGCCGGCCGTGCAGAAGCCCTCGCTGGGGGCGCGCCGGGGCTCGGCGAACACCCACAGCGAGCCGGTCCAGCAGCGCCCGTTCAGCCCGGAGGCGCCCAGCAGCAGGGCCCCGTCTGCGGGAGAGACACGAGGGGAGGGGAGGCGCGGGGCGAGGCGCGGGGAGCCCCCGGGGCGCTGCCCGTGCTGCCGGGCCCCGCCGCACCCCCCGCGCCCCCCGCGCCGCCGCCCCGCTACCTGCGCGGTAGTGCGCGCGCTCCAGGTGCCGCTCCATGCAGGCGGGCGCGTTGGGCGGGATGTTCCACTCGGGGGCGGCCTCGGCCGTGGATTCTCCATCCAGCGAGGCGGCGGGCGCCGCGGTGTCGGGCGGGGCGGGCGGCGGGGCCGCCTGGGGCAGCGGTGCCGGCGGCGGCAGCGGCTCCTCCATGGCGGCAGCGGCGGCGGCGGGGCCGGCGGCGCCCCCCACGTGTCTCCCGCCGCCGCCTCCTCTCGCGAGAGCGCCCGCCCCCCGCCCGCCTCCCCGGGGTTCTCGCGAGAGTCGCGCCGCCATCTCAGCGCCCGGCGGCGGCGGTCACCGAGCGGGACGAGGGCTCCGYGCCGCCGCTCCTCACGGCCCTTCCCTTCCCCGCCCTGCCGTGCCCTGCCATGCTGTCCCGCCTCGTCCTGCGCGCCGGTGAGCCGCGGGCAGTGCCGCTGCTCGGGGTGGGGAGCGGGGAGGCGGGCGGGGGGTGCCGGCCGAGCTCTGCCCTGACGCGCTCTCTGCCCTCTTGTCCCCTCAGCCCCCGCCGCGCTGAGGGCGCTGCCGCCGCCCGTCGCCGTGGGGTGAGTACCGGGGGAGCCCCTCGGACACCGGCCGGGATTCGTGCTTTAACAGCGTCGTTCTGGGGTTTTGTGTCTTATTTTTGTCATTCATGTTGTGGGAGTATGAAATAGGGACTGTGGGAAGGAACTTCTGGAGGTTATCTGGTCCCTCCCACTTCCGCAAAGGAGGTGTGTCCGGTAAATGCCACCTTCTTCGAATCACTCAATGGTTTGGGTTGAAGCTCCTCCAGTTCCACAGGGACACCTTCCACTAGAGCAGGTCCAGCCTGGCCAGGCGTGGGGCAGCCAAAATTCTCTGTGCCATTGCCTCACCACTTTCTTACTTAATTTGAAATGYGTTTGAGCCTCAGCTAAGGGTGGTTTGGGGGATTATTTCTGTCTGYTTTTTTAATAAGAATAGTAATGGAAATGTTCTTGTTCACAGGGTGTTGCACACCACAAGACCACTGCACACAACTCAGCGGAGCTCAGCTCCTGTGCCACCTCTGCCTGAGAAGGGAGGAGAAGTTCGTCATGGTTTGATCCCTGAGGAGTTTTTCCAGTTTCTCTACCCTAAAACAGGAGTTACAGGTTAATATAGACTTTTACCATTTCTAGCCATGCTTRTGTGGTTCTGTTCACCAGTTCTGGCTGCTGAAAAGGTAAAATATTACTGAAAATGAGTATTTTGCATGTGCAGGCTGTGAAGAACAAGCTAATGCAGGACTTCTGGCTCTTAAGTTAGACTCTTAGTGGTTGAAATAATTCCATGAGCTTGATTTTATAGAAAGATTTGGTTGCCTGTTGATCCTTAGAATATTTAAACAGGGAATTCTGCATGTTTGAACAAGCAGAAGCAGAAGGTCTCAGGTGTAAGCTGCTTCCACTTCAGTGAGACTCCTTGTAGGACCTTTCCCAGGTGGAATTGTGGCTGTGCTTGTTGTCCTGCTCAGATAGAACACTTCTTCCTGGCCTTGTGAGCCTTTGAAGTGGCTCCCTCTTAGGTACTTGAGTTCATTGAGCCTTGTTATGCTTTATACAAATAATGCTGTTTTATTTTCCCTGTAGGGCCCTACATGTTGGGCACTGGCCTCCTGCTCTACCTCCTTTCCAAGGAGATCTATGTTGTTAACCACGAGACAGCAGCAGCTGCCTGCATACTGTCAGTCATCATTTATGGCATCAAGAAGTTTGGTCCTCAGGTGGCAGCTTTTGCTGACAAACTTAACGAGGTAACGAAGAAACTGTGGCTTGACTTTGCAGTCCTTAGTAAGGAAYGGTTCTGTTAAAGCACAAATGGCTTCAAACTGGCAGGGGSCAGGGTTAGATGGGATKTTGGGAAGGAGTTGTTCCCTGGSAGGGTGGGCAGGCCCTGGCACAGGGTGCCCAGAGCAGCTGTGGCTGTCCCTGGATCCCTGGCAGTGCCCAAGGCCAGGTTGRATTGGGCTGGGAGCASCCTGGGACAGTGGAAGGTGTCCCTRCCCAGGGTAGAGGRRGGGATTGGATGGGATTTAAGTTCTCTTCTAATCCAAACCAGTCTGTGATTCCATGGCTGATTGTGAGCCCTCATTCTCTGTTGCCACAACCTCAGCCCTGGCACAGCACAGCTCACGCACACATTTCTCACAGCGTAATGCAACGTTTCAGGATTAATTGCAGCTCACTTGCCTTCCTTGCACCTAACTCTGATCCTGAAGCATGGAGTTCTTCCCTTCTTGCAGGACAAGCTGGCCATGGCTGAATCCATGAAGAACGAGAGCATACAGACACTGCAGAAAGCCATCGAGGAGGAGAAGAAGGAGCAGTGGAGGGCAGAAGGCCGCTCTTACCTCTTCGATGCCAAGCGGGTGAGCAGGGCAGCAGGGTGCTGCTGAGCCCAGCCCAGCAGAACCCAGGGCAGCAGGGTGCTGCTGCTGAGCCCAGCCTAGCAGAACCCAGGGCAGCAGGGTGGTGCTGCTGGGCCCAGGGCAGCAGAACCCAGGGCAGCAGGGTGCTGCTGCTGCTGAGCCAAGGGCAGCAGGGTTCTGCTGAGCCCAGGGCAGTGGTGTCCTGCTGCTGCTGCTGAGACCAGGGCAGCAGAACCCAGGGCAGCAGGGTGCTGCTTCTGAGCCCAAGTCAGCCCAGCAGATGCCAGGGCAGCCCAGCAGAGCCCAGCCTGCCCTGCTGGGGCACTGCTGCCACAGAACATGGCCTGCTGCCTGACATGAGCCTCCTGTGCCCTGCTCTGTGTGCAGAACAACATTGCAATGCTGCTGGAAGCCAACTACCGYGAGCGCCTGCTGATGGTGTACAACGAGGTGAAGAAGAGGCTGGACTACCAGGTGGCCATGCAGAACCTGAAGAGGCAGAAAGAGCAGGACCACATGATCCAGTGGGTGGAGAAGAGCGTTATTCAGAGCATCACACCTCAGCAGGTACTTGCTGGGTTTCACCTGCTTTAYGTTTTAGCCTGCACAAAGGTTTGTTGTTCAGGGATCCTGGCTCATGAGGTGATGGGTAACYTTGGCCAGGGGTGGGACTGGATGAGTTTTGAGGTCCCTTCCAACCCAWACCTTCTGGGATTCCRTTAATCTGGGCTTTATTGGGTGTAAATCTCTGACTTCATGAGCTATAATTGCATCCCTCTTAATCAGTAACTTACAGGTCTTAAAAGGTTTGTCTAAAATGCACTTAAATGTCTGTTTTGCTTGYTGAAATGTCTCCTGAAGGCTGTTTCCTGTCTCTTGCAGCAGAAGGATAGCATTGCCAAGTGCATTCTGGACCTGAAGGCGCTGTCCAAGAGCGCCCACGCAGCTGTGTGAGCAGTCTGAGCCCACTGACATGTCCCAGTACCTCCTGGTGGAAACTGTATGACTCTAAAATATCATTAAACAGACAAAAAAAACCCTCTGCTGTCTTTCACTAGCAACAGTCCCTGCCTGTTTGTGCTTGAAGTCACTGGATGGTCACACCAACAGCTGGGTTATGGGGGGGATGAGTTGAAACCACAGTGTGTGAGATCCTGTTGGATCCTCTGGTCACAAACACTTCCAAAGATACACAACTTCACAGAGAAAAATTCTGGTGCTGGAACTGATCCCTGTGTTAAATTCTGAGTGATAGCAACCYCAGATCCCTGCTTTCCTTTACACATGTTCTAAACTCAGGATGATGTGCTCCCACTCACGTGGACTGGTGCTTGGAGGGGCTCTGAGTGAATGTTGTTCTTCTCTAAAGGAGCTGGAAAGTCCCTTTTACCATAAAGCCTTGGTGCTGTGTTGAAAGGGTTTGGGTTCTGAGAAGAGTGATTGGGCAGGAAGTGTGGCAAAAGCTCCTGAAAAGCTTGCCCTCAGCTGACTGTGTCAGCACTCAGTTTAAAGCTGAGAAATGGGTCCCTTTATTCCAGAGGAGCTTTTCTGGGCTTTCATAAGTCCCTTCATTTTCTGTTCATAGGAAGCTTTTCCCTGAAGGAATTTGTTAAAAAATCCCRGCAAAGCACAGGAATGAACTCTTCCTGTGTGTKCTGAGATGTGATTTATGTAGTCCATAACCCCAGGTGGGCAGACTGGGAGGTGTCTGCAGTCCCCAATTTTCTTACACTTCAAATACATCAATTCACCAAAAATGGTGTTCTTCAGAGGCAAGAACCTTACTTCATGCCAACCTAAGCTGAAGCTGCCTTACTTTTTTTAGATCAACTGTTCCAGAGAATGCAGGTGTCTTTCATRGTTTCCTGTTTTCTGTCAATTTAAATAAAAAAGTGAAGTTGCTCAACTTCCACAATTGTGTAAACCCCCCCCYGTCTGATTGACACTTGAGTTTTAAACTGGTGTGACAGATTCTTCTCACAAGGCAAGTGGTTAAACTGGTGTGCTGACACTGGGGGAGCTTTCCAGCAGCATTTCCATGGTGGGAGGTAAGATGGAGCTGYTCTTGTTTCTTTCCTTATTGCAAACACAGCACCCTGTGAGGTTTGGGGTGGGAAACTGGGAGGTTCCACGGTTTGACTCCTTTGGAATGTGGCAACAATGGGATGCAGTRGGAAAAGTGGCAGCAGCAGAGARCAGGGTATTTATTTTCATGGTGTAAYATTCTCACATTATTCACAATCCACGGTTTGCAAAGCATGTGGTGAGAAATGCCAGTGTGGGGATTTTGTAGTAGAGTACCTTTTAAGAATCCTTGTCTCTAAGATTCCACACCCAAATTTGAGAAGGAAATTACTGTTCCTGTTTTGGTGGGAAAAGTCAATTTAACTTGAACAAGAACTGCAGGGGAGGAACTTTTCAAAGCTGCTTCTGATTGTGAAAATGTTCACAGAGTTTCAGCTGCTGCAAAAACMATCCTGTAGGTGCTTTTTGGTTATTAAATATCCTCCATTTTCTGTGTGTGTGCTGTGCCCATCAGGGAGCAGTGAACTCGTGTGCTCAGGAACAAGACACTGGGAAGGGGTTGGTGCTGAGGAGCTKCCAGGTTTGAGTGGCTTTGTGCCACGTTCAGAAGATTTCCCAGAAAAGGGATGACAGGTTTCTTTTGCTTGTGTGTATATGTACATAAATATAATTCTTTCCCCTTTCTTTCAGCTTCCCTTCCTGTCAGTTAATGCTCTGAGAGAATGGGAGGCTATTACTCAAAAACAACTCCAGGTATTTAATTTTTTCAGGAATTTCCTTAGCTGCACTGCTGCTGCCAGAGGTGATGTCCTGGCCCAGGGGCTGCAGTGGGGGAGGCTCAGCCCTGGGGCTGTTTGGGGAAGAACTGCATGGCAGCATTTTCCTGTCTGCTGGTTCCACGTTCAGACAGACTGTCCAGACACAGCCCCCATGTGGTTCTAGTGGCTTGCAGCACTACTGCAAAACTTTGCACCTTTTAAAACAAGCTTGTGATTATTTTTTTTTTTCTATTGCAGCTCCACCAAAACCCATTCCCACAACTACCACTGTCCCCAGCACTGTCCCCACCACCATCCACACCACTCCAGCTGGTTTCAGAACTGCACAAGTCGGATGCTGGATTAATAAGTAAATGCTGCACCTTTATTTCCTGACTTCAAGCCCAGAGTTCCCTGAGACTGCAGCCTCCTTCTGCGAGGGAAGGGTTATATATCGCATATTTAACATCTTGGGGGGGTTAAAATTTGGTTAGAATTTCCCAGTCTGTGCACTGGTGATTCCTAGAGRTGCTCAATGCAGATACACACATGTTAATCCCATGGGGCTGGGGATAAATGTTACACTCCATAAAGTTTGCTGAATTTGAGCACTACTGATGCTTCAAACCCCCTGTTGAAACTGGGGATTCTGACAGGATTTTCTGTGTATCAACAGCCATGAAATACTGTACATATCACTGGCCTTCATTTTTGGCATCTTCCTGACTCTCCTGGTTTTTGCAGTCATCTCCCTCTTCAGGAAAAGTGAGTGACACAGTCAAGGGCATAACAGCAGAGTGCTGGTGGCTGCAGAAGTTAATTAGAAAGTGGCTCAAATAATGTCTGCCTTGGATGACTCTGTGTTGCTGAACAGCTCATCTCTGGCAGTAACTCCTCATGAATCATCCCAGAGGTGTTTTCRGGGAAGAATTAACTTTGCCACTGATGACTTGTGGGGGGTTTTGTTGGTTGTGGGCTTTTCTCATCCTAATTCTGGCCACTTCCAGTGAATTCCTCAGTCCTTTTCATCCTGGCCATTTCCAGCAGGTGGGCAGGGACTGGGCAGCCCAAACTGCCCCTTTGCTGTGCAGCTCTGTGCCAGAGGTTACACATCCCCTGTCTGTCCCTCCTCCCCAGCCTCCCTCGCATTGCTGTCTCCAAACACAGTGCAAACAGCTCAGACTGGGATCCCTTTCCTTCCTAGTTCATAAAAGATCCCACCAAAATTTACAAGATCTCTCCCGGATGGCATCTGAGGAATCTTTTAGGAACACCCAGGTAAATGTCACAACTGTCATTTCTAATGCTTTATGTAGATATTTCATATTCTTGAGCGTGGTAAATATTAATTTCGGGTTGGGAGGGAGAAAAGTCACCTTTGAGGCTTGACTGTTACTCAGCAGATCTTTTGACAAGGAACTTCAGGGTTCTGGGGCTTGTCTAAACCACTGACTAGGCAGGTTAGGAGAAGTCCTTCTAAAGGGGAAGCATTTCTGCAGTTTTCCTCTGTGGTATTAATTCTTTGGAAGCCCCTCAAAGAAACTTCTTGAGCCAGAACCCCGAGCCTGACTGAGCAGTGGGATGAAGCAGCATTTACCAGTTTCCCCCATGCAGGGACAGGCTGCTTTTGGTGTGTGGTGTTGAGGAGGAGTTAGAAGTGGGAAATTCCTGCTGAGCTGCAGAGCTTGTGCATCTCTAATGCCTGTGGCTTCTCTCGTGTCCCCAGAGTGAAGTGACCTACACCACTGTGGTCTTCCAGCGGGGCCAGACAGCACTGCCCGTGTGAGGAGCAAGCTCCCCATGAAATGAAAATGTTCCCACTTTCTGCACATCACCACGAGGATGTTCCACCAMGGCCTGCCCTGGGAATGCCCCCATGCCCTCTGTAACACAGCTCTTTTTGTACTTTACGATGGGAAATCATCTGTTCCAAACTGGCTGCCAGCAGCTGTGGTTAAATGGAGAGTTTCTGTACAGGATTTCCTCATCTGCAGAAATCTCCCTGCCCTTGTGAAGTTTCCGTTTGTGAGARCTACCAAGAGTTAGTTCTCTCTCTACTGGAGAGAAATGAGAAATTAAAATGTTTCTCTGCATCCATCCACGTGTGTGCCCTTGTGTCTCTTTTCTGTCACCAACTCTAACATTTTCCATATTTTTTTTTTATTGCCAAGTGCTCTGCTTAGTTATTTTCTGTTAYTGAAGTGATGATAATGAAATGTTTGTATGCAGATCTCTGCTTGCTGGTTGGGTCCCCTAAAAGAAATGGACAATCACAGTGTGACAGCCGAAATCTCCGGAAATGTTCATTCACTCCTTATTACCCACAGTGTTCTAAGTGCAGTGTAGACTCGTTCTCGACAAGGGCTCCTTTGCCCCGGGTGGCGGTGTCAGAGCTGGGGAGGAGCGGGGCTGGAGGTGCCGCCTGATGGCAGCACCAAGCCGGGGATGGCACTGCCTGAACTGCTGC
>CADDXX010001208.1:69944-82914 GCA_902810485.1 Alauda arvensis | reverse complement strand
CCACCCTCCATGGTGGATCCAACCCCTTCCCTCCTCAACCCCGAACACCTCAAACAACAAATACAAGAGACAAACAAGTTTCTCTTTTTTTTTTTAATAATTGTTTGTTAACAGCCTAAAGAAATGCCAAGAACATTCTGTGGGTGCCAGTACAGTTCATGAATTAGCAGCATGCAGAAAGCCACAGGCAAGCACTGCTCCAAGGTGGGGATGGTATTCCATGTTTATGTGGTGTTCCAATATTTACATGGACAGGTCAATATTTCAGTGTATTTTTATGCAGCTGTTACAAAAAGAGCTTGGGAGATCTCWGGTTGTTGGAAGTAAACAGGAAGAACAAAAGTGGTTTGTATTGTTATGAAACACAAAGACAAATTTTAAACTGGTTTAAATTAAGAAGGTGTTATGGTCAGTTAGACTTTAAAAAAGAATTTTAAAATATTACTTTTTCTTTTTTTTTTTCCTTTATTTTTTTTTCTGTGATATTTAAGTGACAATTTCACTGAATTTGGGACTTCTGGGAGATCTGCAGCTCATCCTCTAAAGAAAAAAAAAAAGGGATACCTTGCTCTGGTCTAGCAAAAGGTGGCAGGACAGTGCATCCTTTGCTTTTCAAGGTGTTTCATTTGCACCTGAAAAARTTCCTGGGGCTGCACCCTCAGAGACATGAATATCCCAAAACTACCAAAATAGGAAAAAAAATTCCCATTCTGGTGATATTTAACTTGCAGTTTGTAACAAACAACACTGCTCCAGGCAGAAGTTGTCATTTTAATACAAGTAACAACAATGTATAATTACAGCAAAGTCTGCTTCATGCAGAAGAAACAAGGAATGGTGAATGACCCAGGGCAGAATGCTGGAAATGTTTTATTTTGAGTCGTTTCAAAGCAATGCAAATAAAGCGATTTGGAATAGAATGGCTGGTGGGATTTATAAGAGCAGCAAGTGATGTCCCTGTGCTCCCTCTTGATCACGATGCTCTCTCAAGGGAGAGGCTTTTGGTGCTTCAGGGCTGCTCCACCTGGGTGCTCTCAGTCCTRTGACAAAAACAAAGATGTGTTAAATCATTATTTGGGTTGCAATTGCAGAGCTGAAGGCAAGAGAAAGAGAAGAAACAGACACTGGCAAAAATGAATATATTAGGATTTATATTAAAGTCAATAACCATCAGACTTTTCCAGCTGGAGGCTGGTGAGGGGAGAAATCTGGTGGAGGAATGCAGGCAAGGGAAGGGATGGATGTAGAAACAGAAAGGAGAAATGTCTTGATAGAAAAAAAAATTTTTCTTATGGACAAGGAAGAGCATTTGAACAGTGGGTGAAAATGGAATGGCCAAAGGAATGAAGGGATTTTACTGCTGGCAGACAAAAGAAGTCTGAACAGACTGCATGGACAGCTATTGCAGAGAGAAGGAGCATTWATAGCTGAAGAACCAATCCAGATGTGTTCTGACAGATGTTTTCAGACACCCCACTCACCTTTTTCTTCTTCCACAGCAGCATCGTCATCAGCACATTAAAAATGACTCCTTTCATTAGGACTATTTTGAGGCCCAACTGTGATAGAGACAGTGTGTTCAAGTGCTCATCTGGAAAAAAAACAAACCAGAAAATGAGAGTCACACGAGCTCTGAGACATCCTCATGTTCCAGACAGACTGAAAAGCCCTTTTTAAGGACTGAAAAACCCTTTTAAATTCAGCTGCTCTGTTGTGTGATGGAGTCAGCTGGGACAGGAAACAAGATGGGGAGTAGAGACTTCAATTTCTTCCATTCATTAACCACTTAATTATCCAATAAGCCAGTCTGCCAGGCACCTAACTGGTTTTAAATGCTGTGCATTGTGAACCCAGGATGCTGGAGGCAGCCCTCCTTCCTCCCTCTAAATTTTTTTTTAAGATGGGCAGGGGGAAATCAATTTTGATTTTAATCATAGAACACAACTGAATTTGAATTTTATATTAATCTGAAGTTATTTCTATTTGAAAATACGTTGATTTATCCTGGAGAAGGAAGGAGCTTTTAGCAAAAACTCACTGTAAGTTTATCACTGAGAACCTTTCAGAGAGCTGAAAGGCTGATGGAATCAACCGTGCTCACTGACAAATATTTTCCTGAAACGGTGTTTTGGAAAGATTTGCAAGGGCCCAGCTGCTGTGTGAGCAGGGYAGGCACAGGCTCTGCTCTTTGAAGTGGCACAGCAGCAGATCCTTGCCCTGCAGCACTGCCCTGAGCCCTCCCCATGAGCTGGCTCAGCTTCACCCCAGCTTCAGTGAACTTCAGAAACCACAGGCTCAGCGATTGTTCCACGAGGTGTTTGTGCACCCAAAAATAACCCAGCTCCTCTGAAGGCTRAAATGGGGCAGTGCTGACTCATAACAATACCTGGAGTCACTCTGGGGTGAGTCAGAGCAAGGGCACAAAATTACCAGCTTGGCTCAGGGAGGCTGCACCAACACCACGATTTCCAGCCTTGATGCTTAGAGCCTGTGGGGGCCCTTTCAGAAATTTTCTGTCTGACTTTTTGCTGCTTCARAAAGAGTTCTTCCCCAGCAAAAACTTGGGAAGGCATTTACTCCAGTCAGGCCAAACTTTTCTCCAAAAATGCTGTGTTACTTACCTGTCCTGAAATGCAGGGACAGYCCCGTGACACAGACAGCACTGGCACCTGCAGAGAGTAACAATAAACTTGATTAATTACAAAAATGCACTTTTTTCAGAGGTCTATAAAGATAGCTCTGCTTAGAAGGATTAAATTAGAGTTTCTGGCCAACAAACCCTCCCACAAACACTCTTTTTTCAGTGCAAGTATAAAATATGATATCTCTGCTTAGAAGGATTAATTTAGAGTTTCTGGCCAACAAACCTCCCATAAACACTCTTTTTGCAGTGCAAGCATAAAATATGATCGAATTAAACTTCAATGTCCCATTGGATAAAGGAATTTCAATCTTTCTCTGCCCCCACACTATGTTTTTAAGATCTCTCTGCTATGATTGTACCAGTCTACTCATGACCCTTAATCCAGTTTCCACCAAAGAGTAAGAAGGGAGAAAACAGAGGCAATGAGGCAGCATTCCTCTGTGTGGTGGGATTATGGTGGAGCACAGGCTGCAGGGCTGGGAGCTGCAGCCCAGTGCTGGTCCCACCAACAGCACCCCAGAGCACCCCCAGCCCTGCTCAGAGCCCCARAAATGCCATTACCACTGTCAGGATCCGCTCCCTCCAGCTCTCCAAAGCCCTCGTGGGTGGCAGCACACTGCAGCTCATCTCTCCTGGCCCAGAAGGTGGACAGGTAGCTGGACTCCTCGCTGCTCTCTGCTGTGGCCACCCCCACCACGGCAGAGGTGGGCTGCTCAGCCGAGCTAACAGCGAGCTTGTCAGGGGAGTAATCKGTGATGAGGCACATCTCCAGAGCCTGGTCATCTTTGGAGGTCAGCCTGTAGACCGACGGAGATGGGGTGACTTCTGCAAGTGGAGAAAAAGAGGTCATCAGGTCAGGTTGCATATTCATAATTCTTTCAGTCTCAACATTGGAAATGCAGGTTTCCCCATTATTTCCCCATTGGTCCAGTGGGAAGGTGCCTGATCATTGGGATCTTGTGCCAGGACACCTTTAGAGAAGCAAAATCTACAGCAGATGATGCAGRAGCTACTTCTGTTGAATTCTGTTGTGTGAGAGACACAGAGTGGCCAGGCAGAGTGTCTGGAAAGGCTCATGGACATCCACACCTYCCTAACCCTCCCTAACCCAGCCATTCTTCTCAGTGACAGCCCCTGGACTCAGGCACCTGGCCTGGGAGCAGCCAGGGACATGTGTGTCACCTGGCCCAGCAGAAGTTGTCCCTGCCCATGGCTGCAATGTGAYCTTTCAGGTCCCAACCCAAACCCTTCTGTGATTTTGTGATTCTTGGCACAGCCCAGGTCCATTCTGCTTTTTCTGCGAGTGTTTGGTCAAATCCACCAAATGCACAAATCCCACTTCCTCCCTGTGTCCTGAGGGGCASTGGAGAAACCCCTGAACCTCAAGGGTGTCCACATTTCCCACCAGTCCACAAAACGTGCTTCTACAGCAGAAAGCTCCAGAAGCCACTGCAAAGCAGGAACAGGGGCTGCATCCAGGGACAAAAGGGGGAAGCAAATGTTTCATCATGTTCCACCTCTTGTCCCAAATATTTTTACRAAATTTTACCCTGCAGAGAAGGGTTTGAAGCACTAAAGGCTGCAGATAGAAGACAAATATTTAAGATCTCTCTGCTGTGACTGCTCCACTCCACTGACCCTCCATCCTGTTTCCACCAAGGAGGAAGGAGGGAGAAAACAGAGGCAAGGAGGCAGCATTCCTCTGTSTGGTGGGACCMTGCTCACACCRACAGCACCCAGAGCACCTCCAGCCCTGCTCACAGCTCTGTTTCCTTGCCTCAAACTCTGCTGGTGAGTCACACTGGGGTTTTCCACACGTACAAAACACAACCTGTGCTTAAAACACGTTTTTTCCCCATATTTAGCTTTATAAACTTGTACTCTAAGCATCCATTTCATCTGATTCTGTGAGAAGGTGTGTCCCTAAATCCTTGTTCATGGCTAACAGGGAAATGTTGCAGACACTGCAGTGCTCTCATGATGACTCAGATGAAATATTCCACATTCTGAGGCCACAGTGCAGGGGCTCTGGGGCTCTCAGCAGCCCMGTGGCTGCATTTTCCTTTGCCCTTCACAGATTTCAATGAGAGCTTCATTATAAACTGATGGAGTTTAGAGTTGATGATGTTAATTACTGTGTAGGATTGAGAGTTGAGATTTGCTTTCTCCCTCTTCACACACCTCACTGATAAATGTTGTGGAAATACTGAAGAATCTTAGCTACCAGATAAAGAAATTTCCATTTCTTCCCATGGKAAAAATCTGGAAAGTTTCCCAAAATCCTCTTTATCACTGAAATAAGTGTTCTTCATCTGTCCTGTTCCCAGCTGTTGCCACCTCAGAGAAACAGCCATACTTCTCTATCAGCATCATCTCAGAAAAAAGATAATAATCCACAAAGCCCAAGGGTTCATTCTCTGAATTGTAATTCATCCATTCTAGCTTTGCCCTGGCTTTGAAGAACCTGATGAGATTCTGTGCAGAAATCCAGCCTAAATTCTGCTGGGACTCCCTTTCCTCCCACACTCCCAGCCAGTGTTTTGGAAACAGTGATTGTTTTTTAGGGAGAGAAGGCAGGAGCTGGTAAAAAGCTTGATGATAAATCCCTGTATAAAACACAGATGAGCCAGGGTAGATCACTGCCATGGGGTGCATGGAAATGAAAGAGAAGAGGGGGAATTTGTCAAGCTGCTCTCCTTATCWCTCATCACTGCACTGTGCTTTCTGAAGAGATAAATATCTACCTCTCTCCAAATTAGGGTGCTTTTCTCCCCCTCAATCTGTGCARTGCTTTGATCTTGAAACACAGGAAACAATAAAGTCTGTTTTTCACAGRGAGCTTCAGCAGTTTTGCAAAATATTAATTTCCTGTTCTTACTCAGAGTGGTGGCTGCCTCTGCTCTGGTGCTGCAGCTCAGTTCCTGTCAGTCCCTTGGTGCATTTGCCATGAAGGTTTGAGATAGATTTGGTCAATAACATCTACTTAACCACAGCCCTGTGACTTATTCTGAATTAATGAGCTGCTGCCTGTGCTGGAGGGGTGCATATTTATCACCTCTGTTTACAGGAAAGAGCCTCACATTCAGTGTCACTGAGCTCTGCACAGAGCAGGTGGACAAAACAAATCCTTTTCCTGCTGAAGACCAAGGACAACTTTCAGGCCCCAAAGGCTATTTCTGTCACAAATGCTCATTTGCAAGGTCTGTACAATTGTGTGCAATCTGTGTGTGTGCATTTCAGCATATTCCATTTAACAAAATGTTACACATAAGGATCCTTATTAAATACTGAGATAAAACCCTTTTATCCCTTAACTGTGTCTGACTCTTAATTCTAGGATAGAGAAATAGGCATCACATCTATCAATAAACAATGAGATACAAATCCTGGTGTTAAAATGGAGCAGAAAGCTCAGACTCACTTGGGGTAACAACGAGCTGGGTGCCAGTTCCAAAGGTGAGCTTCCCATAGCCCTGGTTGGCACACTGGTGCCAGCCTCTACAAAAATGTGGGCAGGTTTTTGCAGTGCAGACTGGCAGCCCAGAGCAGGGAGTGACTTCAGGGAGCAATGATGAAACATGCTGACTTAAGGCATTATCAAAGCACCAAATAAATCTGCTGGAAAATTATCAGGATCAGAAACAAAGAGATCAAATTTAAACAATGTTCATTCCCTCACTGGTTGCAGTTGTATGGTGCTATCTATTTTGGGGCAATACAAGGAATTATCTGCTTTTTCACCTGTAATATCACATAAAATTCCAGATCACTGAGCCATGCAGTGTGGCTACAGCCTTTCAGTCCAGCTTTTCTCCTGAGTATTCACCACCCACATGCCCTGATCACCAACAAAATTCTTTTTCCTAAAGTTAGTTTTATCCCTCTCCAGCCCCAGAACTCACAGAACCCAGGAAACCCCTGGGAGGACCCTGCTGGCCTTGGTGGCAGTTGTGTCCTCTGCGCCCCTGTCTGGGTCTTGGAGCCTCACAGGCAGTCTGACAATTCTATTTTTTGGGAATTCACACTCAGTCTCTCAGCTCTGCAGTGCCTGGAGTGTTACCAAAGGTCCAGCAAAGCTGAGAGTCCCAGTCACAAACAGTATTCCCTTGCCATATTTGTGGATAACCCAGCTAAAAGCAGCCAGTCCCCACTCCAACACTGGTATTCAAAATGCTGTAGTGCAATGCTCCTTGGTGGTTTTCTGATACAAGCAAAGACCAGCTMAAATGGTGATAATAAAGCACCTAAAAGTGGGTACTTTCTAAATCACRGGACCACAGAGTGGTTTGGATTGGAGAGAGCTTTAAAAGCCATCTAAGTCAGCTCTCCTGCAATGTCCAGGGACAACTTCAGCTAAGAARGATTGCTCAGAGCCCCATSCAACCTGACCTGGAATGTTCCCAGGAATGAGGCAATTACCACCTCTTTGGGCAGCCTGTGCTGGTGTTTYACCCCTCTCACAGTAAAAAAAMAAAAAWWMWTYTTTAACTCCAGCTTGAATCTACCCTCTTTTAGTTAAAAACCATTTCTCTCTCTCCTATCACGATGGGTTCTTTTTAAAACTTATTCTCCATCTTTCTTATAAGTCTGTAAGTATATTAAGCACTGACAGGCTGAGATAAGGCCCCTCTGGAGCTTTTTCCAGGCTGAACCACCCCATCCCTCTCAGCCTGTCCCCTCAGGAGAGCTGCTCCATCCCTCTGAGTGTTTTGGTGGCACTGCTGGTAACCCACCCCAGCAGGTCCCTGATTTCCTGGGACCCAGAGGTGGGCACAATCCATCCCTCAGTCTCCTGGGGGTGCAGCCCAGGATGGAGYTGGCTTTCTGGGCTGTGGGTGCACACCTAGCAGWGTTAATATTATAAATATCCTTGCTTTTCAATGCATTTCCATCTGACTTACATAATCCATGACTTCTCTAGAGGCCAGTGGAAGAGGCATGGATAGATCCTTGAGGAGAGAACAAATCCACACGACTGGCTTTGCACAAGAGCAGGACCAGGCTTTGTCTTRGCTGATCCCAGGAGTGGAATCAGCACTGGAAGCCTGGACAGCTGCCCTGAGCTAAATGCCACTGCTTGAGGTGGGCTGCAATGCCTTTGACACCTGCCACACCTGATCTTGGTGTGTATTAACAAACTTGCAAACTTTTTAACAAARAMATTGTAAAATTMGTTTAAAAWYTGTAAAATTAGTAAAAAATTGGGGWAAAAAATCAGGTACCTGGCAAAAYGAGAAGTCTGGTCCCAGATCCAAATGTGAGTTTGTAATTACCCCCATAGCCACACAACAGCACAGGCCTCTACAATATCCAGAGCAGCACTGAATGGAACCTTCAGCAATTAAATACTCCACCAAAAGAAATCCTGTTTATCTCTGTGAACAGACAGATCCATTTTTACCTAGGGCTTTCCCACCTATTGACTTTCTTTTCATATGGTATTTTACATTTTGCACTCCYAAACACACTCTCCTTAACATTCCCCTCCATCACTTTTGTCCCATTGTTTCCAGAGAGCCACCTGCACCACAAYTTCTCCATCTTATTCCTCAYTTATTTATTCTGCCAGCCAGATTCMTCTCAAAAAAYGAATTTATTTACTGTTACTGCACAGCTCCCCTGGGGACTGGTGGTGCAGTGAGACCTCCACCATCCCATTCTCTTGGATTTGCCATCCGAATTTGGCAAGAGTGACTCCAGAACAGAGTTGCCATTTGGTTTTTGAGCAGAAARCTCTTTTTGGTGTGCAGTTTCCTTGGGGCAGGGAGATCATTGCTCATTCTGCCACTAAACCCTGAGGTTTTGCATTAGGGATGTTCCTCCAGTGTGACCAGAGCAGATTTGTGTCATGGTAAATCTGGAGACACTTGCATTGACTCAGAGCTCTGATTTGTGGCTCCTTTAGCTTGCTGGTGGCTCCATATAAACTTGAGGTTCTCTTTTCTCTCATGTGTTTTTGAAGAGGGTCAGGGCACGTCATTTAAAATAAGAGAATTTTCCTCAGATGTTTCCAGTAGGAATTTTTTCCCTGTGTTGTTGTTTTTTAACTTTCAGAATAAAATAATTTTGAAATTATTTAAAATAAGAGAATTTTCCTCAGAGGTTTCCAGAAGGAATTTTTTCCCTGTGTTGTTGTTTTTTAACTTTCAGAATAAAATAATATTGAAATTATCTTCAGAATTACTATTGCAAGGAAGTGAAACATTACTTTTCAAGAGTAAACTCACTCCATTTAGATCATAAACAAGCCTAAATATATTTTAAAGAAAATTGGGAAAATTTGATACATTTACAACAAATATTGATATCTTGGCAGAAATGTTACTTYCTTTCCCTTTTACAAAGGGTTTCAAACAAGAGGTGGAGGAATTTGTGGGGAGTTTTTTTCATACATCTGTGGCAGGAATATCAAAGCACACTTTTCTTTCCACCCTTTTTTCTTCAGAAAAAGTGCTTTGTGGTAAGGGTCACCTTTCAATCCCTCCACCAAGTCATTCAGTAATTAACTTTGCTTCTTGCCTATTTCCCCTCTATCCAAATATTTATCCCACCCTCAGTTTTGAGGCTGGCCATGCTCCAGATCCTCAMTTCTGATGTGCTCCAAGCTCCCTCTGGATGCTGCAGGACAAGGAGAATCCCCAGGACTCAACACATGAACCTGGCGTCAAGGTCAAGCTCCCCTGAGCTTCCTGACAGCCTTGTGTTTATAAAACAAACATTTCTGTTTGTATAATAACAGAAACCCACCCCTGAGGTTACAGCTCAAGGATCTCCAAAGCACAGACCCAAAATGTGCATTTTTTGTGTTCACATACAATTCTGAGTCTGGTTATCTCCAACTATTTCTATCCACATATAAGAAAAGTCCTTTTTACCTACTACAGCTTTATGGAACCAGTTTCACCCCTCTGCTGGTCTGTGCTGGCTTTTACTTTTTCATTTTGCTTCTCTTCTACATGAGGAACTTGATGTAGGAACCCACCTCCTGTTGGCTTTCCAAGACAAATCCCCTTGCCCATGTAAAACCTCTGCTATGTTCCTTCTCAGGARTGGGGAGGGGAGATTACACTTGCAACCATGGAAATCACTTGCTCTTAATACCAATTAAAAATTCATAGTCCTGTTGCTAAAATATCATGGGGTGGCAAATTAGGCACAATAACTTTTGAACTGAAGGAGGTCCTTCCACCTGGGAATTCTGACATACCTGGAGAAACCACGAGTTTGGTTCCAGCTCCAAATGTRAGCTTGCCATAAGTCCCAGAATAGCACTGTGACAGAGTGCTTTGCAAAATGGTGCCCTGGGATGTGCTTGGGCTGGGTGAAGGCTGGAGAACATGGCACTGCAAGGTTTTACTGGGAGCAGCTCACGAAATGAACTGGGTTGGAAAAGACCTTTGGGATCACCAAGTCCAGCCTATGACCCAACAGCTCCTCATGGATTAAAGCATGGCACTGAGTGCCACGTCCAGGCTTTGTCACACACAGCCAAGCTCAGTGACCCCATCACCTCCCTGGGCAGATGATTTCAGTGCCCAGTCTCTCTTTCAGTGGAGAATTTTTTCCTGATGTCCAACTTGAACTTCCCCTGGTGCAGCTCAGGGCTGTGTCCTCTCATTCTGTCAGTGGTCACCTGGGAGCAGAGCCCGGCCCCACCTGAGCACAGCCCCTCTCAGGGAGCTGTAGGGGGTGCTGAGGTCTCCCCTGAACCTCCTCCTCTCCAGGATAAACATCCCCAGCTCCCTCAGCTGCTCCTCACAGGATTTGTGCTCCAGACCCCTCATGAGCCTCACTGCCCTTCTCTGGACATGCTCCAGCCCCTCCATGTCCTTCCTAAATTGGGGAGCACTTGAGGTGCTGCCCAAGCTGTGCTGATCACAGGGGAAGAATCACTGCCCTGCTCCTGCTGGCCAAACCATTTCTGATCCAGGCCAGGTGCCTTTGGCTTTCTTGGACACCTGGGCACACTGCTGGCTCATGTCCAGCTGCTGTCCATCAGTGCCCCAGGTCCCTTCCTGCCTGAGCACTGTCCAGCCACTCTGTCCCCAGCCTGCAGCACTGCAGGGGTTGTTGTGGCCAAATGCAGGACCTGGCACTTGGACTTGTTAAACCTCCCATTGTTGGGCTCAGCCCATCAATCCAGCCTTTCCAGGTCCCTGTGCAGACTCCCCTGCCCTGCAGCAGATCCTCACATGCTCACCAACGTTACTGGCCATCACCTCAGCATAAATGAGCACTTCCTTCAGCCACATTCCCCTGCCTGGTTAATTCATCACCTGGGTGTTCTGTCCTCTCTCTCCACGCAGCAGCAGCATCTGCCCATCACTGTGTGCACACACAACCTCCCAGGCTCCTCCTGGAGCCTCCTGACTGCTCCTGTTGAGTCTCACCAGCCTGTGTCACYTGTGTCACCTTCCTGCTCTCTTCTCTTGCAATGTCCACCCTCCTTGGCAGGCTGCACTTCATGTTGTAATAATCCCTACTTGGAATCAGAGCAACATAGAATTGTTCAGACCATTAAGTCCAACCCATACCCCAGTAGTGCCATGTTCACCCCTAAACCATATAATGTAGCAGGGAGTGTCCAAATATATCCTCCCAATCCCCACAACTAACAGGAAAGATCCACAGTTGTGTCATTCCCATTTCTACTCTCTGTGCAACAGTTCCCAGCAGTGATCCAGAGATCACTGATCTTGCTTCTTGCCACCACTAAACTGCATTTTGCTCCTCAGTTGCAAGCATTAACCCTGTTTCTGGGTGGACTGGAGTTTTCCACTGGGTTCAGTGTCCCAAATCACAGAAATGTGATTTAGCCTTACACATCCCTGCTCTTACATTTCATTTACTCGTTGTCACTTATCCAATACTTCTTTTCCCCAGCATGGACGCATTTCCACTACACACTGGTTAAGCATAAAGTCTCCAATTTCTTTCTCAGAATACTAAAACCAACCCAAATTTCTCCACAAAGTCACTGCACTGCTCTGGGTGCAGCTGGAGCTCAACATTGTCTGTGTTGAGCCCATTTTGGCTCAGAGGGGACACAACTCACCTGGGACAATGACAAGTCTGGTTCCACTCCCCCAGGTCACTTTTGCCCAGTTGCCAGAACTCACACAGTGTGAGAGCTCATTACAAAATGGGACTGAGCCCCTGAGCCCAGGGCAATTGGAGCTCTTGTCAAAGAATCCCAGAGCTGGCTGCCAGCTGGGAGCTCCAACTCCTGCAGCACCTCAAGGAATTTTTGACAAAGGGTAGCTGAACACTCACTGGGCTGGATGGAGAGTCTGGTCCCTGAGCCAAAGGTCAGCTTGTTGCCATAGCCAAAACCAGAATCACACAGCATTTCCTGCCCTAACAAAAAGCCCAGCAAGCCCTTGCAGAGGAGCTCCTGTCCCCCAGGCTTTGCCCAGCCTTTCTGGCTGAGAGAGATTGCAGCACTCAGGCACTGAGCCTTGGCCAGACAGGGACTGAGCCCCTGAGCCCCACGGCAGCTGGAGCTTTTGTTAAAGAGCAGAACATTTGGCACAATCCCAGAGCTGGGAGCTCCATCTCCTGCAGCACCTCAAGGAATTTAGGACAAAGGACACACAGGGAAGCTGAACACTCACTGGGCTGGATGGAGAGTCTGGTCCCTGAGCCAAAGATCATCTTGTTGCCATAGCCAAAGCCAGAATCACACAGCATTTCCTGTCCTAACAAAAAGCCCAGCAAAACACTGTAGAGCAGTTCCTGGCTTTTCCCAGCCCTGCCAGAGGGACATCTCACCTGGAATTGCTGGGTGAGAGAGATTGCAGCACTCAGGCGAAGCCTTGACCAGATGGGGACTGAGCCCCTGAGCCCCAGGAGAGCTGGAGCTTTTGTCAAAGAGCAGAACAATTGGCACAATCCCAGAGCTGTGAGCTCCATCTCCTGCAGCACCTCAAAGAGTTTTGACAAGGGACACACAGGAAAGCTGAACACTCACTGGGCTGGATGGAGAGTCTGGTCCCTGAGCCAAAGGTCAGCTTGTTGTAGCCATATCCAGAATCACACAGCATTTCCTGCCCTAACAAAAAGCCCAGCAAGCCCTTCCAGAGCATCTCCTGTCCCCCAGGCTTTGCCCAGCCTTGCTTGGTGAGAGAGATTGCAGCACTCAGGCACTGAGCCTTGGCCAGATGGGGACTGAGCCCCTGAGCACAAGTTTCTCAGTCTCTCTCTCCTAAACATCCCCTCTGCTCCTTTGCACTGGACTCTCAGCAGGTCATTCCCATGCCCACAGCACATTGTCTAAAGAGCAAATCCTGCTCCTGGAAATGCTTCCAGGCACCAGAGTCCATTGAA
>CADDXX010001208.1:33233-50440 GCA_902810485.1 Alauda arvensis | reverse complement strand
CTGACCACTAAGGCTTCTCAACCCCCACAGGCCCAAAACCTGAGGCCCAGTTTGGGATAGCTCAAACCTCATTCCAAAGAAACCTCATGTCCACATTCTCTACATTCAGGCACTGAGCCTTGGCCAGATGGGGACTGAGCCCCTGAGCCCCAGGGCAGCTGGAGCTGTTGTGAAAGGATCCCAGAGCTGGCTGCCAGCTGGGAGCTCCATCCCTGCAGCACCTCAAGGAATTTTGGACAAAGGACACACAGGGAAGCTGAACACTCACTGGGCTGGATGGAGAGTCTGGTCCCTGAGCCAAAGTTCACTTTGCCAGCATAGCCAGAGCTAAAATCACACAGCATTTCCTGCCTTAACAAAAAGCCCAGCCAGACCCTCCAGAGCAGCTCCTGGCTTTGCCCTGCCCTGCCAGAGGGACATCTCACCCAGGAATTGCTGGGGGACAGAGATTTCAGCACTCAGGCACTGAGCCTTGGCCACACGGGAACTGCGCCCCTGAGCCCCAGGGGAGCTGGAGCTGTTGTCAAAGAATCCCAGAGCTGGCTGCCAGCTGGGAGCTCCATCTCCTGCAGCACCTCAAGGAATTTTGGACAAAGGACACACAGGAAAGCTGAACACTCACTGGGGTGGATGGAGAGTCTGGTCCCTGAGCCAAATGTCACCTTGTTGTAGTTGTTGTCACACAGTATTTCCTGCCTTAACAAAAAGCCCCAGGAGCCTCCTGAGAGCAGCTCCTCTCCCCCAGGCTGTGCCCAGCCCTGCCAGAGCTGGGCAAACACAAATCCTCTGTGTCTCCAGCCCACAGCCCTGACATCTCTTTCTCACCTTAGGGTGCACAGGAGAAATCCAAACCCTCTTAACATAACATAATTGGAGTTCTTGGAGAAGTTCTGTACTGTTTAGGACAGAGGAGAATTTCAGCCTTGCCCTTATAATTTGAAACAACTGTTTGTTTTTAGGTTTGCCTGATTTCAGAATTAATTTTGTGCCTTTCCCAATGAGTTTCCAGGAAACCTCAGTTTTCCCACAGTAATCAACCTTTATATAAAAATGGCAAAGGAGGAAAGGCTCAGCCTTTAACAGCCAGAACACACTGCTGGACATTTCAAAAGGGGATGATTTTCCACCACTTTTCTAACAACTTACAGAGCTGTTTCTAAAACTTCTCATGGTCTAAAGAAGGAGCCAGGCAGATCAGCCAGCTTGTCAAACTCAGAAGTTAAGCAAGGGACCCATTAGAGAAAGAAACAAAGAAAAATTAAACAGACAGAAACTTCCAGAGAAAACCGATCTAAGCTTTTCTAATTTTCTAATTAACTTTTCTAATTTGCCTATTTGGCAATGAATCCAGTAAGGGATGCAAAGCCAAGTCCCAGAAAGCTGCTCTGTCTAATCTTCTGAGTAAACAAAGGTTATGCATGTCTGCTAATCTCAAATACATTCCCCACAAGGGTTCCTCTGACTGAGGTGCTCCACAACCCAAACACATTCACTGATTTCAGCACAGGAGCTGTYAGAATCYAATTGTTCAGAATGTGCTCTCCTCCCCCATGCCCTCTTCCCTCCAAGTTGTAAAGAAGCTTTCCCCTCTGTATTCTAAGGAAGATCTAATTAAAAAACATAAAAATTCAGTCTGTCCTTGGTGAGGAGATACCTACTGGGCTTCACCAGCAGCCTGGTTCCACTTCCAAAGGTCAGYCTGTTTACATTTCCTGAGTACACACAGTCAAACACTCCCTTACAAAAACCCCTGTGCTCTTCAGCTTCCAGGGCAGGAGACTTTATTTGTCATCAACATCAAACTCCATGTGCAAAATGACTGTTAGAGATCCCAAAAAAGGAAGGCTGGGGTGTCTCTGCTCTGTCCCCTTGCAGGTTTTGTGTCAATAATTTTTACAGGTCAAGAATGATGAAGTGCCTTGAACTGGGAAGGTTTGGGGTAGCCAGAAATCCACTAAGGCCCTCCCTAGAGAAATCACAGATTTAATATCTATTTTCAAAGCTGTSCTTTGGAAAGACAGAAATGCCCAGCAGCACTCCCCAGTCCTGAGCAGTTTGGCAGGGGAAGATGTGACTGGGGACATCTGGCAAGGACACCTGGCTCATTATTTCACATAAGCAGAACTTCTGCAGGCTTTTCTATACATGTTAATACATATTAAATCACTTTTTTTATAGGACAGGGACTTGCCAGTTCTCTGAAGAGCCATCTTCTCCTTCCTTGCCCATGTAATTCCACACTTGGGGAGACCTCRTGGTGCTCTTCAAAAGGGATAAATGTGAAAAGCACAAGGAAAATCCATCCYTTTACACTGTCTGCAGCATCTCCTTGTACCAAGGAATACCATGAAGGTCAAGCAACTTGAGAACTGAGACAGCCCTGTAGTTAGGTGAAAAATTTGTCATCTGTCTGGCACTCTGTGCTCATTTACATGATTTCCATTTTGCTGGGAATTTAGTGCTGGCCTCCTTTGTGTGAGTAGAAATTTACTGCAATTCCTGAAAGGACTCCTCTCTGTGAACTCTCAGACCTTACATAAAACCCCAGACTTCTTCTTGTTGCTCTGTTTCCACTAAATGTTCCAGCCACCCTCTCATTTCAGCCCCAAAAGCAGTAGATATGGAAGGAGATTCCCCTCCCAGGGTAATTACACATTACTGATTCCAAACATCTGATTCTCTAATATTTCTCAAAATACTCTTGTCCATGCACTCACCTGGTTTAACACTCAGCCTCGTTCCTTTGCCAAACTGTAACTTTGTGAAGCTGTTTCCTGAATTCACACATCATTCAACTCCTTTGCAAAAACCCTTCCTGTGCTGCAAATGCACAMAAAGCAGGAGAACTCCTGATCTGTGAGGGTTTCTGGACAGGAGTAAACGCAGATAATCCCCTCCCAGATTTACTGAACCTGGCAAAGAAAATCTAGGCATAKGTTTGGCATCTCAATAAAATGTTTCCATTCTGTAACTACCTGGAGAGGAAAACCCTTCCATCCTAAGTGCAAGGCTCCCTTCCTTATTCCTCACTAAGAATTCAGATAACGTCTGCTCACCAAAATAGAAAGAAGAGAAGGAAAACCTGCCCTTGTAGTCAGGTAATTAATAATACTCCTAATGAGTTTCTGGGATGGATTTGCCCATTTCAGCTCTTCCACAGCATGTCCTGAGTTGTTCCACACATATTTAAGTGGGTGTCTTGCTTTTGGGAGGCTTTCAGAAATGCAATAATGAAGATGCAATGAATGAAACCCCACACAGTTCTCCTTCCTGCACCCAATCAGGGCACACATCACTCACTGCATCCTGAATAAGATCAGGATTAAACCAAGTTTGTGGCTGAATTACCAACACATTCTGGTGCTCACTTGGGTGTGCCATGGGATTCCTGCTGCCGTTTTCTACATAGCACTTTTCACTACCAGCATTCCCCCCTCCTTCAGTATTTCCTGACATTTGGAAAGGAGAAATGCTTGTCAAAGAATTCAGCAAAATCTGTGTTTCTCACCTATGAATCCAAGGCAAAAATCTGACAGAAAACACCACTGTGATCCCAAGTCAGGAACGGAGACTTCCTAAGATTATTTATCCTGATCTCTACATAACACAGGCAGGAAAGCCAAGCGCAGGTTCCTGCAGGATTTGAGATCTTCACAACTGAAGAAGAATTACACTCTGCATCTGCATGATGGAACACTAATTTGAGCTGTCTACTTTTGCAAAATATCTGGCAGAATAAGAASATAAACAGGTGAAAAAAGCTGTTTCCTTAACCAGACTACACTTACTTGTCACAACTATCTGTGTGCCCTGTCCAAATATCTGCYTTCTTCCTCCTGCAGCTGCCTGAGAGTTCTCTACAAAAGTCATCTCTGAAGTTTTGAACTCAGCTAAAAGGATGCTGGTGAGACACAGGACCTGCCTATAGAGAGAAAGTTATGTCTTTCACAGTTCAAAATGGGAAAAAGCCCAGAACCAACCAGTCAGATGAACATAAAAATTTTACAGGAAATGCTGTCTGGATTGGTTTTCTTCCTTTTTTTCCTGGGGTATTTAATTTAAATTTTGACTTCAAATTGGAGATTTTCACATGAACAAAGCTTTGTTCTGATTTCTTTCTACAAAGTGAAAAGAAAGTCCATTTTACTTCACTGATTTCTGTTTCTCAGGTATATCTGCCTCCCATTTGATCCTGGCTATTCAAYGGATAACAAAGTCCTTCAGCCTGGTAGAATGAGATGACTTTWAATTAGCTTGAGTATCTAAGGAGGGAGGCTTAGATATTTGAGCTAATTTCAGATTGGAAGTCTAATAACTTCCAATTAATCGCTGAACTTGCCCAAACAATGCTGCACTTTTGAACTAGCACAGCCAAAACCTGTGAATGGGTAGGAAATKTGTCATAGCCCCTGGAAAAGTCTGTGCACTTTGTTTGGTATTGGCTTGGGTGTGAAAACCTGGCACTGGAGACCTGAATAAAAACTCCTTTATAGAAAGCACCTCATTGAAATTGCAAGGGCAGAAGAAAATTGAGCAGACCCTTGCAGTTATCCTGTGTGTTTGTGTGAGGCTCTAGGGGGAATCTGGACTCATCATTCCTGCTGAATCTGGGAGAAGATCCCAAGGGGCAGAGCACMAGAACATTTCTGCATCCAGCTCTGCTGAGTGCTCAGGGGTGGCACAGAACTGGCTCTCCCTGGATCTGGGATGTGACAAAACACCGTTTTTGAGTGGAAACAAACCCTGGAACACTGCTTTTCCTGCGAGACTTACTTGGAAGCACGGACAGAAGAGTTCCTCCACCAAAAGTGATCCTCCAGTCACCACCAGACACACAGTGACAGGGGYCTTTATAAAAACCTCTGCAGCTGAACTGAACACATCCCAGTGGCTGCTGAATGCCTGAATTAACAACTCCCCCAAAGAAAAATGTCCTGCTATGCTGGTGATGGAATCCACGGCAATTTAGTTCTGTTGCTTACAATTTTGCTAAGCTAAATCTGAACATGAATAGCATATTTAATGCTTTTCTGCCCACATCAGTATATATTTTGGGTCTGTAAAAGCAAACAAGGCTTCTATTTCACTTTTTTTTCCCCCATTTAAGGTAATTCATGGGCACAAAAAGACAAAATTTAACATTGCAACATTTCTGTGCAACCATTGTTGGGTCATTATGTTGATTATAAAAGAACAAATAAGATTTGCCTGAATCATTCCATGCCACTGCCCTGGTAACACAACACATTTGAGAAGGGTTAGGAGAAGGGTTAAGAAAAATCCATAATGAAAAGGTTTTCAGTCTTATGGACACTCACCAGGACAGAGACAAGCTTTCCTAAACCTTCAAACAAATTAAATATTTAGAAAAAACCCCACAGAAATGCAATTATTAAATTATCTGTATTCACTTACTTGGTTTTACAGTAAGTCTTGTTCCTTGTCCAAAAGTTAATTTCCCAAAGCTTCCTGTGTTCACACAGCCAGAAAGTGCTTTGCAAAAACCATCCAAACAAATACATTTGCCTTTTTAACTCCTCTTTTCTTAGAAAAGAAGCCAACTAAATAAAATTGGGAGTAGTAAATTATAATCCCCATAGTTTATTATGGAATATGGCCCATGGCTTAACTGGAGAAATCACCATCACCCTGTTACACTTAATTGTATGTATTCCTTCCTTTTCTTTCTCCTTTAAATTGGAAACTGATTTTTTTCATTAAGGAAGGACTAATCATCACTCCATCTTAACTGTAGTCAACTTCCAGCCATAAAAACAATTATAAGGCAATTTTTCATGAGGAAAAAAACCACATTTTTTCCCCCAACAGCTTATTTCCAGYTGTGAAGGTGAATTACCAGTTGCAGGGAGAATTTAGAAGAATTATATGTGCAGTAATAAAAGCCTTAATGGGCTCAGTTTCTACTGGTACATCAYTTTCAGGCAAACATAAAACTTAAAACTAAAAGAAGTTGCTCCCTGTGAACATTGCCAAAACACATTGCAGAAAATTGCTTCTCCTGCTGTTAAAGGCTTGTTGCACATCCATTATCATGGGCAGGAATAATCTCACCCAAAACACCCAGCCACTGTAGTGAAAATGAAACTGCTTTGCATTTCTTTCACCCTCAGGTGAATGCAAGTTGGGTATTTYTAAAAAACACCAAGTTCTTGCCTGCTCCTACTGATAGTCAGCCTCAGGATGAAAATCCGTGGATACTGAAATTTTCTGAACACTGAAACTGCTGGTTGCCAAAAAAACCACCCAAAAACCCCCAAAACAAACAAACAAAACCAAAACAAAACACAAAACAAAACAAAAAAACCAAAACCAAAACACCACCCCCACAACAACTAAGAAAAATTGTTGGAAGATAAAAACACTCCAGAAAATTTCCATCAATAGATTTCAGTGATCAGGGTCAGGTAAGGACATGCATAAATTCTTCACAGCATTTCACAGTGATTCTAAAGCCCCTGTTAGATATAAATTAAACATYGAATTTCTTGGAATATTGAAATGTAAGTGTTCATATAGCATTTCCCACTTCAATTCTGGAAATAAAGAATAAGAAATTTCCCAAATCATCAGTTAATCTCCATGGGGAACTAGTACTGGACATTTTTGCCCAGATCCACCTGCCTGCACTCCTCAGAACCACAGGCACTTCCATCCTAAAGCCTCTCATGATTCTGGCTTTGCTTTTATTCCTCATTCACATCTAAGCCCTTGATTTTCACCTCCAAAGTTACACCTTGGCAAACCTTAACAAAATCCTGGCCCATGGAAACTTCTGGTCCCTGACAGACTTTCTCCCTACTTATTAAAAAAAGAGTAATTTTCAAATGCTTTTTTTCAATTTATAAAAGTAAAACTTGCAAGAACCTTGATTTGGAAAGAAGATGACACTCTGAAGTACAAGTTCAGGGAAATGAGGTATCTTGAGATATCAGAAACATCCTACACATGTGAGCTGCCTGAATTTACTGCAGTCCTAGTGCCCCTTATAACCAACAGGAAAACATGGACATTTTTCAAGTACAGTTCTCACCCTGAGGATATTAACTCTGGAAAAAAACACCTCAAAAAGCACTGAAAAAAATGGAAGCAAAAATCCCCTTGGGATGGAAGATTTGACCTTGAATATTTTGCATGAAAGGGAATAAACTGGACTCACGAGTCTGACAGTTTCAAGATGAATATTCACTTATTCTGTATGTGAAAGGAGCCACATCCACTAACTCTTGGTAGTTGGAAAGTTTGTCATTTAGGGAAAAATTATCTTTAAACCCCTGAATCACAGATACACRGCATGGTTTGGGTTGAAATGGACCTTAAAGGTCCTGCCATGGGCAGGGATGTCCCTCACCAGATCAGGTTGCTCAGGGTCCCATCCARCCTGGCCTTGAAMACTTCCAGRGATRGGCCAAAGCTCATCTCAGTRTTATAAAATTCAGGTTTTGAAGTGTTTATTTCTGGCACTTACTTGGATAAACAGAGAGTKTTGTCCCTTTTCCAAAAGTCACCTTGTAGGTAGCTCCGGAGTYGCACGGTGACAAAGAGCTTTACCAAAACTGCTGGCAGCAGCTTCTGAGTAAAAGCAGATTTTCAGCTTTGATGTGTGTTCACAGACCTCTCAGGATGTTTCTTCTCAAGCTGCCTAGGTCAAAACTGAGCAACCTGATCTAGAGGTCCAGAGGAGGGGGTTGGAGTGAGGGGATCYTTAAGGTCCCTTCCAASCCAAACCATTCTGTGATTAAAATGCTTGAAAAAATTCTCATAACAATTCCATCCCAATGCTGCAGGATCCTGTTTCCCCAGCCCAGCTCACATCTATCACAGAGGAGATTGTGGTCCATCCTGTGATAGCAACAACTGTAGAAATCAGGATAATTAACTGTGAGCATGAAGATGAACAAGAAAAAGGAAGACAGGAGTGAAATTTTCCTACAGCACTTTGTCAATCCACCTCAGTTAGTGCTTATCTTATCCCAGCTTACACCAGCCTGCAACATCAGCATCTCACATCAAAACTAAATTTATTAAAGTGTCCCCCATSCCCTGAACAGCACCAAAATGATGATGAAGCCTTAAGGATTTATTCCTGTCTAAGACAGGAATTTGCCTTCGTTCTCACTTTTACAGTTTTGGGGAAAAAAAGCCCCAAACCCAAACAATGAAACAAGAGTAAACCCCAAACCCAAACCAAACAACAACAACAAAACCAAAACCACTTCTATAATCTTCTTGTATAAATAAAATTATAGACAGGAAATCTACAGAGCAATTCAGTCCCATTTTCTTCCTCTATTTTCATTCCTACAGATACACAGAGATTTCTGTGCATTGCAGCCCCCAAATTCAGTGTTTTCTCTTTCTGGTCTCCACAAATCCAGCTATACATCAGTAAATCTGACAACTTACATGCAAACTTGTTTTGTAGCTACTCTGGAATGATCAAGTTCTTCACTGTTCTTCAGAATTCCTKAACTTTATTATGAAGTTCTTCCTTGACCAAAAATTATTTTCTCAAAACTGGTATATCACAACTATAAGAAACTTCACAAAAACTCAAGAAATTCTGCAAAAGCCTGAACTCCAAACTTGCTGAGTTCTCACAACTAGAACATGAAGAATCACTTGTCTCAGCCTGGTGTAAAACACCCTGTTCTTTAAGGCACTTCTGATTAATTCCAAGATCTCCTTGAAGAGCAGCTGTTTGAGACAGCCACATTCTTCTGCTCCAACCAATTTCTTTCTCAGAATTCTCCATCAGACACTCACTATAAAACTACAAAAGCACATGTTTTGCACCTGGTGGGGCTGTAGGGGCTGCTCTAGTGCTGCTGAAAGTTAAACCACCAAGCTGGGCTAAAAGCAGTGAAAATAGGTAATTTTGGATTACTGCTGATGATTTACTGAGGATAAGAATTGATTTGCTGCTGTCTAGTTTAACTGTAAACCAAGAGATTTCATGGAGATGTTCTCCCCATTTGGACTTGGTCTGTGTCTTGCTCATATTTAAGGAGAAATAACATTTTAGATTAAAAAAAACCCCAAAACAAGCTCATAAGCTCTTATTTTGAGTGGGTTTTAGTGCGAGAAATATTTCCTTGACACAAAGYAAGCTGGTGTTTGCCACAAGTGTTTTCAGTGCCATAGAAAGGTTCGTAAATAAAAAATTGAGTTAAAAAAGAAGTGAAGCAAAGCAAACTGAGCCATGTCATTAAGTTTTCATCTCGTGCACTGCTTCCAGATCTTTTTCAAATTGCTGATGTACAAAAAACAAAAACAAAACAAAAAACAAAACAAAAAAACAACAAAAAAAAAGCATCATAGGATTTTAATCTCAATTTTCTTTTCTCAAATGTAACTTCAGACCCTTCCACACAGGACAAACAATTCTACATGGTGTCTCTGTCTCTGAACAGGCAGTAGCTTCCCAACCCTTTCTCATGTAAACTGGACTTGCAATCACAACCAGTTTGTCCAGTCAGAAACTGCAAATTTTCCAGTCTGAATTTGCAGAATGACACCAATCTGAAAACACCTGATTTAGTAGCAAGGGTCTCAGTTGCTACTGGCCTTTGAAAGTTAAATGAACTTGAATCAAAAATAAAATGTAAACAATAAAAAAAGAAAAAGGCATTTTTAAAATGAATAAAAAATTTAAGTAAAATAAAATATAAAGTAATAAAAAATTAAATTTGCCATCTCTGTGTCTTAGTTCACCTAAATGCACAGGTAATAATGTGATATAATTTGCTCATATCCATCCATTGTTTTTTCCATTCTTTCTTACTCAGCTGCCTTTTCTGTTCTGAATGGTCTTTCTGGGGAGTTGCCTCATTGCTATATTAGACTAAAAGCAATTGCWGTAAGCAGAATTTTACTGATTATCTTCATTTTACTCCCCCAAACTGGCTGCTGCAGTTGGCAGGGAAGCGATTTGTGCTTCTGTCATTTTTTTTCCCACATTTTGGAATTGTAAAAGGGAGTGAATGGGAATCYCATCCCCACATCCCTCCAGGCACAGAGGAGCAGCTCACCTGGGAGCACTGTCAGCCGAAATCCAGACAGAAACAGGATCGTGTCAATGAACGTCCCCACAGCAGCTCAGCCCTTTACAAAAACTCCTCCTCCATCCTCTCATGAAATTGAAGATCTTTTCATAGCACATTATGATTTTTTTAACTGTTCCTTATCACATRGAAGTATTGATAGTGTTTGTTTTAAAGTGATTTGAGAATTACATGCAGGGATTAAATATTCAAAGCCATGAAAGATTCATGAAAACATCAGCACCTCTAAAACCAGCCACACTTTCCTTGGTATGGTAACTATGCTTACTGACACGATTGTGATGAAATCAATAATTCAGTGTTGGTTTCTAAAGTAACTGAGTAAATGCAGATTTTCCCTAGAGCAAAAAGCAAATTTATTCAAAACCTTTACTTTCCCCAGGAATGCAATCTCTCTTTCTGTGTCTCACTCAACGCAGAAGAAAAACATTCTGCATGGATATTTAGGATCATTTGAAGAAAAAAACCTGGGCAGCCCTTCCAGAATAGCTCAGCCCATCACTTCCACATCAGTCAAACAGTCTCAAAGCACATTTACTTCCAGCAAACAACAAAAAAGAAAAAAATAGAACCAGCAGCTGATGATATTTCCTTCTTGGCTGGCAAGAACAGCCAGGATTTTGTCTTTACTCAGGGTTATCATGGCTAAATTGAAGTGTTTGTGGTTCCTGCACAGCAGTAACTCCCAGTGTCAGTGTAACAGCACTTCACAAAATAATCCCTTCTTACCAARTCCAGGTGAGTTTTACTCTGGAGTTCAGCCACAGCACAAYTGGCATTTGGAATTTTCCCAAGTGCCATTTCCAAAATTACTGGACAGCACAGCGAGGAAGGAAGGAAGTAAAGGAGGGGAGGGAGGAAMAACTATTTTTCAAATTATAAATTAAGTGATGGGAAAACTTTGTCCCTSCCCAYACAGAAATKATTTYTCTASAAATTCRYTACCTTTCCAAGCCATACCTTATGTGCAATCCCTATTAATATTTTCAGCTAAAAGCTGGCTGAGATGAGGAAAGAAAAACAGCTGCAAAACAGCAGATCACATCTCTGAACAGTTTTAAACATCTCACCCAGTTTTCCAAATACACAAACTTGCCCAACAAATGGGAACTCTCCCACTGATGCTACTATAACATATATAACTGGAAAATTTTATATATTTCTATAAATAGATAGAAAAACTTCTATAAATTCTAATTAATTTAAAGACAAGAACAAGCCWGTTCTGTGTATTTAAATCATTCCATCCTCATCCAAGTCCCTGCCCACTTTGCTACAGAACAAGATTTAAGGAATTTAATTTCTCTCTCCTGTTTCACAGAGTGAATTATCCACCAAAGGATAATTCATAAACTCATTTTCCCAGAGTCCCACAGCAAGTGACCGTGTCTAAAGCTGTCCTTTGGGAGCCACCCTCCCCTTGTTGCCTGTTCCATTAGATTCCTTACAGCTGTTCAAGGCACACCCTCGGTGTGGTGATGCCTAAAGGAGAGGACTCCAAAGCACAGCCCACTGAATTCCCAGCTGGATTAAATTACACAAGTATTATACCCTTTGTGCCATGCAAAAAGACTCACCTGTTGGCAGAAAGAGCCAGGTCCACAAGCAGAACTTGATGAGAAGCCTCAGTAAGAAACCCCTCAGCAGACGCCTCACGCAAGGGCTGAAGCTCCTGAGGGTGCCTCAGCTGCAGCCTCCTGCAGGAAACAACTTCCTCACAATATCCTTATCCCGGGGCACCAGGCACTCTGGCATTTGCATTCCCTCATTTTCTTATCAGCYTCTTCATTGCCTGAAGCCAGAAAGCTTGGGCTGCATTCCTTGCTGGTTCAGACTTGCTGCTTGCTCAGCCAGGTATCTACACTTTTGGAAGACCTGACTCAGGTATGACAGCTTTTTGGGGCACAAACACAKCCCTTAATCCCATCAGGACGTCTTTTCTCCAGCCCAGGAAATTTTGACTATCAGGTTTCTTGAATAAACTAGATTTTAAAACTCCTTTGGAAATACTGAAGGATTTTGAAAGCGGTGCTGCAAGTGCTTCCCGTATTCTACTCCATTTCTTCTGTTACAAATCATTTCCAGCTGTAACCCTGCTTTAGTTTGAAGTTTCAAATGAAGCTTCTCTGAGTCTCACTTCAGTTTTTCAGCTCCTTCAGCTTCTTGATCCAGGACTTTCCAAAGCCTCTGTATCACTTAGCAAGAGTTTCCAACTGCACCTGCAGGCACAGGCAGAATGCAAATGAAGAGCACAGAAGTTTAAGTTGTGGCATGTGCAGACACAGCACTTCTTGTGAGGTTTGGGTGGTTTCTTTGGTTGGTTGGTTTTTTGGTTTTTTTTTTTTCGTCCTGTTTGAACTATTTGCTGAGTTTTGTGAATTTGAAGGTGTTGTGAGAACAATAAACACTTTGGCCAGAAGGTAGCAGGAGAGATCAGCAAAAGAAGTTCAGTTTACATCAATACATCTAATTTTACTAGGAACTTTTTAGTATTTGGGGGGAACAGAACACGCTGGTCAGATTACACCCAGCAGATGCAGGAATATGATTATTACATATTACATCGTATTTTTAATGCTATCTAAGAAAAAAAAAGGATTCAGCAGTACAAAAAGCTATTTAATATTGTCCATTCTTATGGAGTTTGATATTGTTTAAGTGAAAAACAAGAAAGGAAGACATTTATCATCAAAACATGTCAAAAGCTTTATGTGAAGAGAAAATTAAACAGTCTAGTTTATCCTCTCAAATAAAAAGTTTTAATTAAAAAGAATATTATGAGGAAATCCAATTAAAAAAATAAAAAGGAGGGCATATTTTTAACGTCATTCCATGTATTCGAGTTACTTATAGAAAATTAAAATTCAAAGAAGTTTTGAGGTTTGCTTGGAGTATCCTTTTAAATATATGCCCAAAGATAAGCCTTTGCAGCCCAGGCTGCAGCAGCTGCAGTGATGGGCACAGGCAGAGCTCTGACACCCAGCCCGGCCTTACAGCAGGAGGAAAGGAGCAGCATCAGCCACATCCCCTCCAGACCCATCTGAACTGCAAWGGGCAGCACCTTCCCTGTGCTCCTTTGGCAGGAAAGTACTAAATAAAGCTAAATAAAGGTCGCTGTGCTGTGCCAGAGGCAGTCAAGGGCTTGAGGGTGAGGAATTCTGTCCCTAGAACATTGGGGGGCACCACATGGGAAAAACCCTGAGGATTTMTGCAAGGGCAAGGCTGAGGCTTTGATCTGTGCCAGTTCAGGGGGCTCAGATGCAAAGGGATTACACAATGCAGAGATGTTGATATTGTCCTGAACTTCTCCTTCTGTCACATTCTTGCTGGCTCYGAGAAAGTCAATCCACTGAAGGAATGAGACTGGGAGTCCTGCCTGGAGCTGCTAGAGCCTTTCTGCTCCATCCTTTCTGTCTTGAGCACAGAAATGTTTCAGATATTGAATCTTACTTGGGTCATTCCCATACATTTCTGCACAGGCAAGAAAGGTGTAGACTGGGAGCATAAACACTCCTCTCCCTGGATTTAAATAAAAATGTGAGAGAAAATGCAAAATATTATCACTGCTGTTTACATTTCCTTATTCTTCCTGATGCTTTCCTGTGTAACCTCTTGAAAAGAGGTTTATTCTTTCAGGATGCTTTTAATGTTCTCTGCCACTGGAGAGAGCTCTCAGCATTTTGACTTGCTCAGCAGGACAGATGTCAGATACCACACTCTGTGTGTGAGACTGTCAGTCTATGTGTGAGACTGGTTTGAAAGGCAGGTGTCTGCCAAGGAAGGTGGGAACCTCTCTTGGAATGGAAAAATACGACCCCCTCCCCTCCAAATTATAACTTTGGAATTATGAGGCTTTCAGGCAAAGATATGGGAAAAGGAAGARCACTTCTTTACTAGTATGTATAACAACTCAAACCCTCCCCTCCAAATTATTATAACTTTGAAATTAAGAGGCTTTCAGGCAAAGAACTGGAAAAAGGAAGAACAGTTATTTACTAAGTATAACAACTCAAAAAAACAACACTGTCAGCACCAACAAACAGACCCACACACCCAGTCCCAGCCTTTCCCCTTCGGTGCAGTTCCAGGCACAGCCAGCAGGGGCGCTGGTGGCTCCCGGCTGGGCAGGGTGGGTGCGATGGTTCCTCCGAGCCTGCAGGGGGCGCTGTGGCGCGGCCGCGTCTCCCTCACGCGGTAATGGCGGCTCAGCCCAGAGAGAGATGGAGAGGGGCACCGGGCTGGTCCCGGTGCTCCTCTGGAAAGTGAAATGAGCTCTAACAGGAACCTCAGAGCAGCAGCTGGAATGGCTGGGACAAGCAGATTCCGGAGTGGTAGGTGAGATGTATCAGAGGCTCCATAGCTGTAGCAGGAGCCGTGGGCAGGTCCCATTGGGCAGAGGCTGTGGGGTTTCAGTGCAGTGAAGAACCAAGAGCTATGGCAGGGGCTGCAGGGTTACAGTGCAGTGAAGAACCCAGAGCTGTGGCAGAGAAGCAGTGAGGCTGGGCAGTGGCAGCCCAGCTCGTGAGCATAGCTGGGAGAAGATCCCTCGAAGGGGGCTTGGGGCCTTGGAATCCCGTATTCTTCCCTCAGGCACACGAGGGGGTGGTGAGGGTCATTTGTAGTCAGGCAGGGTGTTAATAAGGTCCCAGCCCAACAGCTTCACTTACTAGCAAAGGCTCATACACAATAAGGAAGAAGCAGTACCGAGCTGGGCTCCAGCAGTGGCAGGTGGTGTCACWGGAAAATCGGGATAAAAATGTTGGTGAATTGCTCCCCCTGATTTCTGTTATGGTNTGGATGGATCCTATCCTAGTCCCAGACTTCATCAAGACATTGTGACTGAGGCATTGTAACAGCACTTAATCATTGACCTTTCCCTTCTGTCTACCTGATTCCACTGATTTTGTCTAAGGGAGTACTGTCAAAATAGAAATCTGCCTGAGTGACTGGGAAAAGGTGTGGAGTGCTTGAGAAAAAGGTTCTGGGTGTCATTGGAAAATCAGGATAAAAATGCTGGTGAACTGCTGCCCTTGGTTTCTGTAATGGTAGTAGAATGCACTAAATGAGCAGTTTACTGGGTTTGGATTTGCCAAGGAAACTTCACGCAGCTCCTGCAAGGGCTGAGGGTCTTCTCTGGGGGTCTGCAGGGCCTGAGGGTCTGAGCTGATCAAGCTGAATGCAGCACACCTTGCTGTGCCCTCTGCTGAGGCTCTCTTGGAGCCAGCAGGAACTCAGCCAGGGGAAGAAAAGCCTTCTTTCCCCTCAGGATGTGGTTAACTTGTTTTTCAAAAGCAGGGGAGGGTTAATTCTGCCTGGTGTGAGTGAGTCGGAAATGGTGACCACAGCATCCTGCCTGTAGCTTGTGAGAGGGGGATGAGCTGGGGAAGGTGTGAGCTGGGCTCTGTTAGGTAAGAACCAAGTTGCTATGGGAACTATCACTCCATCAAACCACTCGATATTATTTTTTGGTGGCCCCTTCCTCCTGTCACTGAGTGCAAAACAACAGCAGGGTTTCTTCTCTGCTGTTATGAGCATTTTCCTGCCTTCAGCAAGGACTCTCTGAGGCTCTTGAGGCTCCTGCAAGTGCCAGAGAGACACTTCCCTGCACAGAGACTGGAACAGACAAATTCAGCCAACAGGAAATCTCCATTATCAAAGCTGTGTTTCTAATGCCAGTGGGCTTTAGGTGAGTTGGATTTCAGCAATGTCCATCCCTGCTTCAGAAGAAAAAGCACAGAAACCCACAGCATTCTGGCCAAGTGCAACTTTATTTTTGTCATTACTACAGAGACCTAAAGTGCTTGTGCAATATATTTGGTAGAAGAAATACAAGCTTAATAAAGAAATGAGCATGACCTGATTGAATTAACTCACTTCAGATCCTACACAGCTCTTCTCATCTGAAGTAGACAGTTACTGTTAGTAAATCTATCTAAAATCCAAATGGCAACTCCTGTGCCTGAATTCCCTCAGCAGTAATACTCCAGTTCTCCAGGCAGTACCACAAGATGCCTGGGAAAGGTGCTTTTAGAAGGCCATGTATCTTGAGTGAGCATTGGAGTTTTCAAAGCTATTGGAGCAGGTTGGAAACTTGTGTGCAAATGCCAGAAGAGCGGGGAGATTATTTAGCAGGAGGATGAGGATAAATCCCCTCTCCTCTGTTCTCAGAGTAGAGGAAACAGCAGAAGCAATTAAAAGTCTTCAGTGTAAATCATCAGGCCAGGCAGGAGTGAAGGGTATGGAATGTCTTCAGGGGAAGGTGCTGCCTTGTGTCCTGGGTGGTTTGTATCAGCAGCTGTGCCCCTGCTTGTTCAAGCCCCTTGTGCTGCTGGTTCACATTCTTTTCTTCTCTTCTTTGGGTTCCCATTGCCTTCATTCCCCATGTCTGGAAGAGCAAAAGGGGGTTTAAACTACATTTAATGAAATTTGGAACCACTGTTTGATAACTGTCAGATCAGGACAGATACACTAACAGAAGTTAGGCTATCTTCTGTGCCTCTTTGAATACTTTAGTTTAAAAATCCTCCCCCCTTCCTGTCTTTACTCCCACATTTGTATTTTGGCATCCTTGCCTTTGAATCCTTATTTGTCTGGATTTTTCTCCAATCTTTGTACTCTGCCACTTGAAATAGTCAGCGAGATATTTCTTAGACTGTTCAGGTAATACCTGTGTTTCTCTGGCCAACAAAATTTGGGAACCAGCCTCCAAGAGCTAAGCTTTGAAGAGAGAAAAATGCTGTTGCCTTTGTCCTTTGGGAGGCAGAGTGGCCTTGTCTTACTTGTTTTTAGTGGGGGAATTGGTTTTCTTTTATGTGGCTTGGTCATTTGCTGTTGTCTTTTCCCCCAGAAACCTGCAAGAACTGTTAAATGGAATCAGGAGCAAGTGAATAGGCATTATCCTTGTGAGGCTAGGAACATAGTGACAGGCAGTCACTGCTGATATGTCCTTCCAGACTTTCTACAATCCAAGCTGTGTGCCTGCTTACCTCAGAGWAGAAACAGCTTGATACTCATGAGGATATTGAAGGCGACACTCTTTGCCAGCAGGATTCTCAAACCCAACACAGCCACAGACAGCATGTTCACTCTCTGCTCATCAGGATCTGCTCAATTGACCAAAAAAGA
>CADDXX010001207.1:68076-80278 GCA_902810485.1 Alauda arvensis | reverse complement strand
AGTGGAAAAGTTTGTGGGTTGAGATAAAGACAAGGAAATCCCTAAGCAGGGATTCCTTCTCTGGCCCTGAAGCCCCTCTATCCTTCCTTGTCCTCCATCCCCTGTGGGGTCTCTCTGCTGCTGCTCCTTCCTTGGCTGCCTCCTCATCTGCCACTTCTGCCTTTGGCCTGTTCTGGAAAATATTTCTCCTTCAGGCATCACCAGCTTGGATGGCAGGGATGTTCCCTGAATTTGGGTCACATGAAAAGAACCTTATGAGAGATGTCACACAGAATATAAGAAGCCACAGAGTCTTACATGAAACATAAGGACTTAAAGTTCTTTTCCTAATCTAAAGATTTATGGCTCAGAAAGTTATGGAAATATGTGTAGTCTCACAGCAGAGTTAGGGAGACATTCTGGTAAGAGATTTGCCATATGTCTTCAGCTCTCCTGTAAATGGCTGTGGTTCTATTCATAGGCTTTTTGCACAAGCCCTGAAGAAAGATGTCTGAAAAAAGGGTTTTGACAACAGGAATATATCTTTGTTAATAAGCTCCTTTGGAAATCTGAACAATCTTCCAGGATGTCTTCTGTTCTCATTTCCCTTTTCTTATATTAATTAATTTTCTGATCATCACTGATGGATATATTTCAAGTGAGCCATAGTATGTCAAACTGATTTATAGAATACAATGTGTATTTACTATTCCTGGATCCTTCTTCAATTAATATTTTAAAAGTGTGCTATTTATATAGTCAGGGAGGCAATTTGTCAGGACAATTGCTATTACCTCTTCCACCTCTTAGCAATTGTATTTCTTATGGTAAAACTCCAATAGGTGCATGAGGACTCTTATAGGCACAGGTTCACACCCATTGTTTCCATATTTGTAGGTGGAAATGAATTTTAATTTTTTTTTTAATTTAGTCTTACAATAATGTATATTAACTCGAGTTAGCTTTGGATTTATATTACCAGTTAAATTTGGGTTTATGTTATCCTTTTGTTAATGCATGAGTCCCTCCAAGATATAGAAATATTCAGCTGGTTTAAAAGCAAAGACCCCACCCCTTTGAGCTTTCAACACATGAATTTGTATCCCTGAAATACAAGAGCAATATTATTAGGTCAAAACATCCGTGGGATGAAAATAGGGATGAACAGGGAGCTACCCTTTCCTAACCATTGTAAAAGTACGTACTACATATTTACCGAAACTGATCTAAAAATAATATGGTTCCAAATTTTTTGTCTGGGATACACCTCAGGCTCTTCGTATTTAAAAACAAACTAATTCTTGTGAAAAAAAGAGGAATATATTTTGAATGTCTTATCAAAATATTGTTAGAAAGATGTGTTTCTTTATTTTTATGGTGCATGATGGGTTTACATTTAGTCTCCTAATTTCACCCTTTGAATGGAACAAACAGGGAAAGACAGAAGTTGAACTGATCCACCTCATCTGAACAACTGAACCACTTTGATTTACACAGACTAAAAATGTTGACAACTGAGATGAACTATGGAGGCTCTCTTGATGAGATGAAGAGCGGAGGCTCTCTTAAGGACGTATTACCCAGCCCACCATGGTCTTTGCAGAAAGGTTGTTGCCTCGACAGCAGGACTGGCAGATCTGACCAAGTACCAAGCCCTCAATTCCTGTGTTCCATTGGTTTATAAGCACCAAATAATATCCTAGGGTTTTAAAGAGGGTCAGGTTCAATGTGTATTGTAAAAGGGAACAATGTAAAACTTTAAATGTGTGGGGGAGTCATCTGGCACAGAGATTAGACACTGGTGTTAGTCAAATACTTGGTTTATTCCTGCTACACTATATTGAGGTTGTTATCTCTTGATGGGTGGCAGGATAGCTGAACATCATGAAATGAAGAATTGTACCGAAACATCTGTTTTTCAAATTTCCAATTAATATGAACAGTCATTAACAGTGCAGTTCTCAAAAAAAGATGCAGCAGAAGGTCAGAAGTTTTCCTGATGTAATGGTATTTCATTGCCATTAACCCAGTCAATGAAATAAAACAACTGCCTTTTCGTTTAGCAGCAACCAGGACCCATGGAGTCTGGCTAATGGGACATGAAGATATCACACTAAGTCTTTGGTTTTATTTAGCCTAAGTCTGAAGTCCAAGTGCAGTTACCTGGTAGTGGCTGGTGTGAAAGGATGTGCTGATTTCAAAGGAACACAGATTCCTGGTTATTTTTGTCTTCACACCTAGTGGCAGATTTGCTAAGCTGTTTTCTTTTTTACTGCAGTTTATGCAGGAAAATTATGAGTAACATCTCACCTTGCATCAGTGTGTAGAGAACTTGAAGATCAGAGCTGAAGATAAAAAAAGTAAATAGCTGCCAACTTTCTCAGGTTGCCAAGTTTCTTTAAATCCAATGTAAACCACGAACAAGAGTCAATTGGACTTTTCAAAGTCCAATTCAGAGATAAGTCCTGTTGGAGAACTTTTACCAAAAGTCAGCCATTTAAGGTTATCCCTATCATCCAAATTCAAAAATTACTATACCACAGTCAGATCCTTTTTCCTGGCATTGAAGGAATTAAAATGTAAAGGGAAAAAAAAAGTATGACAAGTGAAAACCATAACCATGAATTGTTCTTGATTGAAAAGTAAACTCCATCCTTCTGTTCCAATTTCATAGGAAATGTACTGTATGAGTGCAAAGAAGAGACAAGGGAAGCAGAACAACACTAACAACTGCAATCCCAAAGTATTCAAAGTCATTCTCACAAGATGTTTCAGTTCTTGTTTTATCAGTCATTGCAGAAGATTCTTGACTATTCATAAAATTGTTGGGAAAAATGGGGTTCTATCTCTTGTCAGGGATACTCAATGTCTTCATTTTTACTCCATGATGAATTAAGGTAATCTAGTGCAAAAAATATCTAAAAATACATTAAGGCTATAGGGAGTCTTGAATTGMTCTAAAGMAGAACTTAGCAYGAYATTAGTTTGTATTCCAATGAAATTYTGCACTAAACACATTATTRGGTTTCTCTTTAAATTTAGTAGKGGAATAATTTGAGCAACCAAAGAGCAAGTTACTTTTTGTTCTTTTTACTGTAGATACAGTTCTTGGCAGTAAAGATGTGTGACATCCACAGATTTGGAGTGGAAGAATATGCAGCAGAAATAAAAAGCACAGGAAGAACTCTCTCCCTTGTGCCAAGGCCGCTGAACTATATGGAAGATTTTGAATATAAGTCTTGCTTCTCCAGTTTTACACAGTTCACACCAAATAGTTCTTGGGCCAGAAAGTAGATGTCATTTTTGGATTCAAGGCCAAAACTCAGATTGACTGTCCCAGCTAATAAGTCACCTAGAAAGTTGAATGCTTTGTCATGACAGCTTTTTGTATCATGTCTCCAAATAAACCTCAGGAGTTTTCAGAATCCTTGCAAGAATATACTGGGGTACCTTGACTCCCATGGGACTAAGACAAGAGCAAGACAATCCAATCATTAACAAAAGAGTACTAGACTTGTTCAGAGTCACACTTTCCAGACAGAGAAGAATATTTCAAGCTAAGAAGGAGAGACTTTAAGAAATTATTTTACATCACTGAAGTTGGGTTTAGATCTCAGTTTTACACCAAGGTATAACTGGTAATTTTGGATGATAAAAGTAAGCATATACTAAAAAGTGTGACTGTGTTCTAACTGCAGGGGCTCTGTGTCCTGACTAACATCCCAGCTCTACTGCAAAACAATATGTGAATGCCAGCCATCTTCTTCCTTTCCCCTCTATCCTCTTTCCAGATGAGATTTTCACACTAGCGAAGCACAGACACAGGGGATGATCTGCAGGTCTCTCAGTCAAATTGCGGGGAGACTTGGATTTCTGTGACAAGCTGCAGGTTTTTCAGTTGTCCAAAAATATTCATTTCTGTGCCTTCTGTCCCAGCATCACTGAGTGAATCAGACAAATCACAAAGTTCTAAGGCTGAATTGTTGAGACCCTGGAACCTTTGTTTCATATTCAGGTGGAGTTTTGGCAAGTGACCAAAATGAGAGAAATTTAGTGCTGTTATTCTGTGCATTGTTGTATTTACTCTGTTACTTCTTGCACTAGGAAATTTTCTGTAAATTGAATCGAGGAGAAGTAAAACAAATACAGTCAAGATACCATCAATCCCTTAGAAGATTTTGACTATAAAGAGCAATGTGTGTACTTTAAATAGGAGATACCAAAACTCATTTCCCTTCCTGTTATCTATACGCAGGTGGTCCTGTCTTTTTTTAAGTGAGAACAAGATAAACAACGAGAAGCAATTTCAAGAAAGGTCTTTTAACTGTGAAAATTAAATAAAAAACCGAGTTATATTCTGTGTTATGTTTTGTCATATTGCTGAACTGTGACAGTCACTATGCAGAAGGGCATTGCAAAAGAGGAATGGTCTCTCATATTGAAGAGTTATTTCTTTTTTTTTATTTTATTCATGCTCTGTGAGGATAAGAAGTACACAGGTGATAATGATGAGTCTGTAGGAAAAAGAAAATAAGTTTACAAAACAAGCAAAGACAAATAATTGGGCCAGTTATATTGAACAACTTTTTTTTGGGTTGTTTTGTTTTGTTTTGTTTTGTTTTTCCTCCTGATCCTGAATTGATGTATTGGTTGATTTGATTGCATTTGGTTAATAATTCCCTCTCCTTTTTTTCCTGATCTAACAGATAACACAATGCATGATGGACTCTTTGATTCCCAGGGTTGAAAAATATGGTCCAGATCCAGTGAAGAATTCCTGCAGCGGATTCTGTGTCCTATCTCATCCTCAGGAAGGAAGAACCATCATACCTGTATCAGTTTACTTTTACCCTTCCAAAGGACTTGACCACTTGGAAATAGAACTGGAATGTTTATGAAATAAGCACATTTCACATACTTTTACAGTATTTAAGAATGGCACAAAAGCCCTGTGGACTTGTTTCTTCAAAAAAAACTGTACTGCAATTTGTGTTTCCCCATCACCTTAATGGGGTCAGTGCTGTACTCAGTATTAGCCCTGCAATCCTCATCCTGTCCACAGCACCACAGCAGGTTTTAACCCAAAATTATAATCTCATGGCTATTTCTTCACACAAATATATATAAACATAAGAACATAAGAAATATATATTCATAGGTGCACTGGCCTGGTGCCAGGGCAAACCTATGACATTGAGTTAGACCTCAAATATCATAAATTTTCAATCTAAATTAAAACTAATTAAATTTAAAAATAGATGGTCTCCTTGTTGCTTCAATGATGATCGCTAACTACCTTTAAAAGTTGTTTCAATAGATCCTTTTTTATGAAAACATTCCAATTAGACATATTTGTTCACAAACTAATGACTGTCTCATGAAACAAAGGAACACTGAAGCCTTGCTCTCTTGGCCATGATTGGACTTGCCATGAGGTTGGAGGGTTTTAGGTCACAGAATTTGTGTCATTGTGTTTTCCTAGGATGTTGTAGAAGGGAAAGGGATGTGAATAGCCTTTTTTCCTCTTTGAAGCACCTTTTAAGTGCCACTTAAGGAACTAGAGAATTATAGCTGAGGCRTTTTTCAATGGCCTTTTCATTTGGATGTGAAAACTGTCTTCCTGAGATTTATAGTGTAAACTTATTCCCAAATGTGCAAAAAAGATGAATAATTGCATGAACATCATTTCTTTAAGGAACATGAAATAGGTGCACAAGGCTCTCATCACAGAAACTTTAGGAGAACCCTGGTTATTACTCCCAGTTTTCTTCTTTATTTATCCTTGTAATTTCCTGCAGTTCTTTGCTAAAAAAATAAAAAAAAACCAAAAAACAAACCCTGAATATTCTTGCAGACTTGTAGGAATGCAACTTTTTGAAACCCATCAAACAGTATGGCCCTTGGAAAAGGAGAATGAGGCTGTGCTACAAGCAGAGTGCAGGGAAGGGTGCCAGAAGCCACAGACTAGGGAACAGGAGTCAAATCCACAGCCAGAACTGCTGATGCCATGACTGCCACATCCTGGTTCAGGCTTTCAGGTAACTACTTTAAACATTTGCTAGTTCTAAAAAAAAAGAATAAGCGAGCTCACTAGAGCCTGTGGTGACAGCTTTTAAAAATGTAAGCAGGTTATTTTAAACTGCTTACCCAGGTTTCATGATTCCCTCTAAGTGCTGAAGTTAAAAACCAAAGGAAAATGAAGAATAAATAGATAATAAAAGAGATGTCTCTTTTCTTTTTCTTCCTGACCTGTTTCACAGTAGCAGACACTGAAGTTTTTATKTCAAATGACAGACAACTCGTTGTAAATTAGAGGATGCTTGACCAATCAGTTAACTCTAATGGTGCATATGTAATATTGGTGTATTTTCTATTTTCTTTTGCAGGGTGAATCGGAATGATTCACACCATGTGCCTCCAGTACAGATGAATTCTTAGATAACTTACTGATTTATCTGAATTCAGTATTTCTCATGTTCCTGTTCTCCTTGCACTTTTGAATAGAAAAGTCTAACCAGAAGAACATCTGTGAATAGTCCAAAATTTCACGTTGCTCCAAGGATAAACTCTCCCAGTGACATCTTGCATGAGTGGCTGAGTCAGTGCTTCGGTGGAAAGTGACTGTGAACCCTTGAGCTAATATCCCCTGGAAATTCTATTCTCAAGAACAGTATTTCTTCTCACTTTCATCTCYTTGGACTGCCTGCAGCAAGGGCTGACTCAGTTATCGATTAAAAAGCTGAACTCTAATGAAGCTGAAGGAAGGGACACTCAGTKGAACCTATTTCCATGTCAGTGCTGAATTTCAGCTATTGCTGTAGTGAACGCATATTGTCTTACTGCATTCAGTGCTTTAGAGCAAATCAGGTACTGAAACCTTCTGGAAAGAATCCAGTTCTAATTTTAACTACTAAATAAATAAACTGGACAAAGATAAAATGGCTGTCCAACAATACAGTGATAAGTCTTCATTTATTATGCAGTCCTTTTTTCAGTACASCATGCAGTTTTTATTTCAAAGGATAATTAGAGATGGGTTCTCAGTTTCACTGTAATTTGCTATAAACAATGTTTTTGTTTCAAATGGCATTGCATTTCATCAGATATTGTTATAAAAAATGTTATCTGACATACATCAGCAAAAGCTCTTGTGGCTTTRAGCTGGCTTGTTGAAATACCTTTTTTTCTCCACAGATTTTCAAAATGTATAGAAGGATATCCTTCTTAAGGAAGGATGCTGCTCAAGAAGACTAATGGACAAAGCATGCTGAAAGATCCCAACTTGGTGGTCAGCAAAACAAGGGCAAATGACTTACCTGCTACTAAATCTAGTAACTTCCTTGCTTATTTTGTGTTAGSATCTCAAAGGCAAAAATTTTGATCCAGYYAAGCAAATAACAATATCATTAATTCCTAAGATAAGCATGYGCAGATCTATAATTGATTTGAATATTAAATCACTGATGATTCTGGACCTCTGGATGGAGAGGAACATTTTCTACATTCCTTTCTCCACTGAAGCAGTGTAATTTTTTATTTCTTTCTTTTAATTTCTTCTGCCTTCAGTGATTGCATATGGTAAACCAAAGATAGTTCTGGATTAGTACCTTCATAGCTGCAGATTTCTGGTGACAAAGTCTTCAATCTTGGGAACACAGCTGCTGCTGTTCCAATTTCTGTGCCATCCCACTGCTCTCTGAACATTCCTCCTGTTCRAGTTATCACCAGTGCATGAGGAGTCACTCACTTTACAAATACTTACACACAGTTTCCTGATGAGAGATGTTCCAAGTTCTGTACTGCCTTGAAGTCCATGCTGTGGGATAAGGTTCCCCTTGGAGGGGCGACCACACAGAATTTGAACAAAGAAGAAAAACAAGACTTTCTCCAGCTAGAGAAATCTTGCAAAGCTAAATAGAAATCTCAGCAATACAGACAGCTTGSAGACCCTGAGAAAGCCAGGACTGTTTCCTGGCATAACAGCAACTTGCTGTTCATTTATCTATTTTGTGTAAGAACTAAAGTGAATTTTTAGAAGAACCCTAAGAACAAAGTAGTTACTTTTGCTCAAACAAGTAAAATCTTTTTCCCACTCAGGATACAAAGACACATTTGAAAAGAAGAGTTCAAGGAAATGCAATGGGAATAATTTTAAGATGTACATATAGCCAACACRTCATTATCTCCATCCTTTCATAAGAATAGGCTGTCTGTCAGTTTTTTTTACATTCACTGAACTGCCACTTATCAACAATTATGCTGCCAGCAATTTCTAAATTGTTTTGTGCACCATTCAAGACTGAGCACTGGCTGTACTGCAGCTGTCTGTACATTTCTCCATACCTTGGAAGAGGTGGAGATAAAAACTACCAAATTCATCAAAGGAAAAAAGCTCAATTTCCATTGGCTAATTAATAYAGGATTTGGTTTTGATACCCATCACTGCTTTAACTCTTACCAGTTTTAAGTGCTGCACAAATGTACAAGGATGTGAGAGAAATAAATTGCAATAGTCTGATTGCCTTTGTAAATTATACCTAGAAACTTCCACAGAAGCTTTTTCCCACTTTTTTTTTTTTTTTACTCCAGATATGTCTAAATCATTATGTCCATTTGAGTGGTTTGCTAAATCAAAAATCTACATCACTTATTCTGTATTACTCTGCCTCTAACTAAGCTTTTCCTTGGCTTATAAAACTCATGGATGTTGTGTCTAAATCACAAATCACGTAAAGTGCTAAAAAAAGCCTTTTTTATTTTAATATCCCCTTGAGTCCTAGAAGAAAGCTCTTGTACCCAGACTGACACAGTGATGGATCCTATTCCACTCATGCGTTTGATAGAACATGTCATCATCATTTACTATTTTATTTCTTTTCAGCTGGGGATGTGTGTATGTTTGTGGAGAAAGACAGGCTTAAAAAGAAAGTTAAAAATAATGTTTTCATTGTGTGTTTGGACAAGACATACATTTTAAGTTCTCAGTYTCAGAACCAGACAAAACACTGCTGAAGCTTAAATGACTTCTTAATAGTACTAGGCAATTTAGATGCACTTAGAAGTGACACAGCTTCCATTGCTGGCCAATTGTTGAAGGAAGTATCATTTGTCAAAATGGTCCCCAAAATGATCCATTTTTTAAGTGCCTCCAGTGCCTACATATCAATCTCAAACATATTCCTGAGTGTTTAAAAGTTATCTAATAAATTTTGCTGCATTGTATTCTGTTTGTGCCTCAGAGACCATTACCAAACCCRTACTCACAGTGACAGCCTCATGGTACACGGTTTTAATTCTGACCTTCCACTTTCAAGAGAATCAGCYATTAAATTCTGAATTGCAGCACTTTTCAAAATCTGTTGAGCTGCAGACTTTGTAAACAAACTAATCCATCAGCAGATATCAGCACTGTATGCGAAAAAGGAAGAATAATTTGATGGCTATGGGTAAGAGAACAATGCACATGTTAAATTAATGGGAGATATTACTTGGGAAAATGTAAGCCCTTTCATAAAAGTCCTTTAAAATTTAAGTTCTTTCCTTTCTCACCTCTAAATCTCATGTTTTGACAGTGATTATAACAGTAATGTGGTTCCTGTTAGTTTTCCTCATGTAGAAGTCCTGCATTCAGGCTAATGTCTGCATTTTTCCTGTTGAGTTGTATGTAAGTGTTGGAGGAGGGTTCAATTTTATAGGTTTTGGCCCTCTCTTCCACAAATTATATTGAAATTCTGTACCCAGAAAGAAGGCAAGTGGAATCTTGAAATTATTTAACTGCTCTGTTTCCCACAGAACTAGAGGAGCAATAATATAGGGGTTTGACTACARCCTAATTTGRCAGAATGATTTATTCAAACATCAGWATAGTATGAGCTTATTAGTTCCTGTGCTCAGCTTCACAAGAAATAGCAGGAAAATATCAACACAGGGACAGTGGCAATGTTATTATTGCTTTGTTAACACTTTGGGGCAGCACTGAGGGGGGATTGTGCTGGTGTTACTCAAACACCGGAGGAAAACACGTGCCATGTACAGAGAGGTCTCATTCAGCATGGAAAGGATTCCAAACAGGCYCAGAAGCTCATCACCAGCAAGGCACAAAGCAGCAGGTCTGGGCTCTGGGCTGAATCCTAACAGATCAGAATTTCCCATGTGAGCTGCACCATTCAAATCAGGGGTTTTACAGAAGAAACAATCCTTCAAAACCAGKTGTTGAAAACCAGCACAGTCAAATCATTAAGACCCTTGCAAAAAGAGTATTTYCTGAGCTTTGCCATTAACTTGTTCTGTGATCTTTGGCAAATATCTTGGCATTTGTGATTGCACAAGCTTTGTCCAGCCCGGGGTAATTCTGGAATCTGAAAACTCCCTAATTGTGAATCAGTGGTCTCCTGCCCCAGCATGCACCCCTATAATGTAAATAGTAAATGTGCAACACAGAACCATGAGCTGCACATATTCTTTTGCTATCTAGCTAAAACTGCCCTCATATCAATCTTCAAAGGCTTCAAGAAAGCAGAAATGGGAGATTTATTTCCATATACACTCATTATTACAGTGAAGACAAAAGGAAATGAATTCTGATTCAAGGTTTGCAAGTTCTGCTGGGATTTACATTGCCAGGGCAATTTCTCTGTTAATGCTCCCCAAAATAAAGATGCTGAAAGTCAGAAACTTGAAAATCCTTAGATTCCCCTATTCAGCAGTCTCTTGCCTTTTTTTTAAGGGTTTCTATGTTCTATAATTCAGGTTTCCCTTTCTTTTCTAGATAGGCCATGTATTCCCTTGTAGAAAACCTCATTCATAATATTTTATGGTTTTTTTTATAATATTGAAACACCCTAMAGCTTTCAAAGTTAAATATGTATCTTTTGAAATGTATACTTTTTTATACACATGTGCAGTTAAACTTATATACAAAACAGTTGAGCAAGTTTAAAATCTTAAAAAGCTTATCACAGATTTTGATTGTTATATAGTGAAGAGAAACTCAGCTGGAGAGATAATTAGGATATGTCATGTGAAAACTACTTTATAGTACAGARAAAAACAGAGACCAATTTATTTTGCTTATATTAAGCAAAATCATGGGTCTAGTTTCCAGAAAATATWTCCATCAGGGAAATAAACCACAGTTTCTTCCAAAGGAAGAACTTCTGTTATTTATCTTGGACTTCAGAAAGAGATTACCAGATATGCTCAGCTGATATGAAATGGCCTAACTTGGTTTCTCTGTGGAGCTGCCCCATCCCCACAGTGCTGGGGGCTCTGGGCTCTGGGTTTCCCCTGATTGTCCCCATCCCTCTCTCTGGTCTCCCAAAAATCCCCTGCTGATCCTCCATCCATGGAGTCACCAAACTTTGCAGCATCCTGATCTTCCTGGTTCTTTTCATTAACATATGATGATTAATAAATGGGCTTTACAGAGTCAATGGGAAAAGTTGTTGCAGTGGCATGGGAGGCTTTAAGARCCACCCAGCCTAAGCTGGCAAGCAAAGAACTGAGGGAAAAGCTTTATACAAATATAAAGTGTGKCACTTGCCTTGTACTTCGTGTAATAGCAACAGGAAGTGGGCAGAGTCAGTTATGAATGCTACAAGGTGGAGTGAATATGATGTGAGAATCATTAAAGCCCCCAAAGAAATGGGATAAGATAAATTTATTCTGAAGAGTACATAATAATTTAAACAGAGTGCTGATAAGGCTTGGAGATAGAGAGGAACAAACAGTGGGAACTGAGGTCCAAAACATCATTAAGGAGCAGCACTGGGAYCCCAAAGCAACACAAGAACTTAATATTCCCTCCAGTGATAACATCTCCTTCAGCTGCAGTGTTGCTTACTTAGAATAAGTATATTTGATGTAGAGCATAGCTGCTGATAATAAAATGAGCCCTTAGGGGCTGTGTTGTGTCATTCCACTTGTGCTTTGGAGGAAGCTAGAGTAGGGTTTCATCCTCTCAGCAGGGTCTTTGCTGTCTTGTTGCCTTGGGATGGCTGACCTGAAACAGAGACTGGACAGAACTAGAGAATAAAACAAATATTTATTAAAAGGCCCCCAGGATACCCCGGGACATCCAAACCAGCCCCGATCGCCCTTCCAAACCCCCGCTCTCCCCGCGAGAAACCCCGGCCACATCCCCTGTCCCCTTGGGTCTATTTGCATATTGGGTTTAATTGTCCAATTACAACTCCAGGCTGTGAAGTCTCATCCTTCTTGTTTT
>CADDXX010001207.1:26630-45374 GCA_902810485.1 Alauda arvensis | reverse complement strand
ACATGGGAAAGAGAGAAATGCCTCTTTTTCTACTAAATAAGTTCCATTTTCTGTTTCTTATTTGAATGAACAGTGAATAAATGAATCTTCACAAGGGAAACTGTGGATGTTACTTCATAGAACATATGGTGTCATCTTCAGACATGCAGTGATTCATTCTCTTGCTAGACCAGATGTAAGTTTTGACTGTTTGCATTGGTGCCATGATTTTCATTGGAATACAGTCGACAGTGGCTGTGGTCTAGATCTTGTCCTAGTGTGCTGGGTGAGGTACAAATCCTGAATAGGAGTCTTTYCTATTATGAAGAATTTAGARGTTGCATTCATGAAATGGCCAACASCTGGAGGAAAAGRTGAGATTCAAAAATGTTGAGAGGCCTTGCCCACCATCTTTACCTGGAATCTGCAGCAGAGACAAGATTMATGCTCAGGTGTTATTGTTCCCAGTGTGGTGCCATGTTTGCCCATGCCATGACAGCATATTATCTTGTATTTCATAACACGGACAGAGGTTAATTATTTGCTGTCAGCCTGTATGGCTGCTGAGTGTACCCTTCTGCTGGAATTTTTACTCCACTGGTCCTTGCAGCACCACTTGCCACAAATATCTCCTACCTGCTGCTCACCTTGTTTTGTCAAGTCACTGCTGGGGAGGCTGGTGGGACTCAGCATGCTGCTGATTCATGTGCTGCTTTAGATGCATCCCACAAACTTTCTGCCCCACTGTCATATGCTGAGGCCCCATAGCTTGTTTGGGCTAGAGCTGTCACTTTTTAAGTTCAAAATGGCTTTAAATGACTGTGCTGCCATAGGCAGTGTTTTAGTATAATCCAGGTATGTTTTCTCATCTGTTATAGTTGCTTTTTTATTTCATTCACAGATTCTTGAGAAAAGCAATCAAGTTTGACTGCTCTGATTTCTTTTCTTACAAGCTCACAGAGCTTGTTACTCAGAGATACAATATCTTGCACATGGTTAAGGGTTTGCTTTTGCTTCTCTGTTGTGATTTTTTTTTTGGTCCTGAAACTCATTCTGTGTGGAAGGGTTGGAAGTTAACTTACAAAGCRGTAATTACCAAGGTCAAATTCTAGAAGATTGATACCACGTCTAAATCTCTGGAATCACTCCACAACATTTTCAAATAACTGTCAGTAATTTTTACATTTACTAGATAATTAGACAGAATCTTTCCATATCAACTGAGCAGCTGACAGTTTTATTCAAAATTTGCAATCTTTCCTTAAAAAGGAAAAATTGGGTGGGTTTTTTTTGGTTTTTTTTTTTTTTTTTTTTTTTTTGCTTTTATTCTGGAGTAGTCAGTCCAGTTCTAGGTTTCTCAGGTTCAAGAGGGACATGAAATTCCTGGAACAGGACCAGCAGAGGGCTACAAAGATGATAAAGGGACTGGAGCATATCTGTTATGAGGACATCTCCCTGATTGAGGGARGTGGGCCAGTTTAGCCTGGAGAAGAGATGGCGGGGGGAGAACAATGTAGACAAGTGTCTGAAAGAAGGGTATCAGGAGGATGGACCATCCTCTGCTTGGTGGTGCTGAGGCACTGGACAGAAACTGATGCTCAGGAAGCTCCACCTGAACATGAGGAAGAACTTCTTTATGCTGTGAGTGACGGAGCACTGGGATAGATTGTCCAGAGAGGATGTGTAGCTTCCCTCACTGGGGAAATTCCAGAACCATCTGGACACAATCCTGTGCCCTGTGCTCTGGGATGGCCCTGCTTGAGCAGATAGCTTGGAGCCAGATGGTCCCACCTGTGTTCCAACATACCCACTCTTGGATTCTGTTATTCCAAGACCATGGTCTATTTTATTGTCAAAGACCAATGCGACCCTTCATGAATGGGCCTGTCTTTCCTCTCTTTTCCCTCCTCCTTTCTCCCCATATATGCACATATGGATATAGACACATATTAAAGACACATACATGTATATAGCTAGTACTTTTGGGGGAAGAAGGGCTGAAATTTTATTACAGCCTCTGGGCCATCTGAGGCTTGTTTACAGCCTTGCTTCTCAGACAGCTGTGTACGGATAAGTCAAGCACTTATGAAAATCTAAGGAGACATGTCAGGCAAAGGGAGTTTTCTGTTACATTTGGAGTTTTCTCCTCCATTTCATAGCTAACTGCACTTGTCTCAGGGGATTGTCTTGAATTTGTGGGCTTAAACTTATTTGCTCTGAAAAAGGCAAGCAAAAGATAGAAGTTACATGTAACAGTCCTTTGRAAAATATGGACCTAATTAAACAGAAGCAAAGAAATTCCAACTRAGGCTGTGTGAACCAGAGAATTTCTGTGCCAAAGGGTTTGGAGGACAATTTTTGATTACTTTTGGTTTATATTCTGTAGTTTGGTATTCAAGAGYGTTGGATATCAGCTGCATTCTGAGGGGGCTCAAAAATACACTTAATCTGAAACYACTCAATTTCCATTTGCTGAGTCTTTGTAAGCAGGAAATCAACCAGCTGGTGTGACTTCCAGGTGACCTTGAAAAACCTGCACTCCTGCATGAATTTAAGCCAAAATCTGGCATGGGAATGTGCTTAGAATATGGATTAAGTTTGAATGAAAAACAGCCAGAAGCTGGCCCAAGACTACTGAAAGCTTTGCAAATTATTTCTGGATTGTTAGGAGAATGTTGCCCAGCTGTAGTCATTACAGATGCATTCCAACAATTATTATACAAGTGAAAGAGTGTCCTGGGGGTGTGGAAAGATGGAAGGTACCTTTTCATCTTCTATACAACAGCAGAAGGGGAATCCAAGTTTCACTTAGCAGAGTTCTAATTAGAGGGACTTACTGTTCTCTCACACAGTAGCCCAAAGAAACACTTCTTGCTGGTTCAACAGCTGTTTCCCTCAGATATTTCCTCCAGATGGGTTCCATTTGTATCCAGTGTGACAACATCAGTCATGTGGCAAATATTTTTTAGACAGTAAGGAGCCTTATGAGAAGGTGGTTGTTTCCAAAGGGAACAATAATACTTTGAGAACTGTAGCCTGAATCACTGCATTTCTCTTTTTGCACCCTCCATTGCATAATGCTGTTTATAAAATTTTCATCGTACATCATTGTGAAATAGGGTGAGAATGTTTTTTATTTGTGAGCCTCTGGTTCAAAAGCTGAAGGCTTTTTTTGTCATTGGTTAGGAAAGAAATCCCCATGTAATTTAATAAATCTCCCTTTTCTAACATGTTTTCTATGGTATGCTACAGAGGAATCCTCACAATGCTGGTTGTAAGGAACTTCTGGAGCCATCTGGTCCAGTTGCCTGCTTGGAGCAGGATTTTGTCAGCATCAGTGTGTCTGCATCAGGCCAGCTGGGCTTGACACACCCAGGTGTGAAAACCTCCATGGATGGAGGTTCTGCAGCTGTGCTCTCACCTTGTCTTCTGCTGAACTGCCCTGCAAGTGCTGTGATTCATCCAATTGTCCAATYTGAATATCCCATGCCAGGCTGTAAYCTGTTGTTGCATTCCTGTCAYTGTGGATGAGACCTTGGCTCCATCATTTCTGCAGTTTTTCTTCAAGTAGCCAAAAGCAGAGCTCAGATTGTCCCTGGGCCACCTTTTCACAAGAGTGAGAAGTGTGAGCTCCCTGAGCTCAACCTGTAGGTAGTGGGCCCCAGACTCCCAATTGTCCTGATGATCCTCTGAGCACCCTGTCCAGCTTTTTAACATAATACTCCTGATGTATCCARTTCCTGTTGGCAATCTTATTCCATGTTTTGGGTGAAACTTTTCTGTGCTGTACTCTGTCTCTTTGGTTTGGTTTATCAGCTTTCATTTGGGTGAGTGGAGAAAAATGTAAAATGTCAKAAARATGTTGAGAAACCTTGTGGGAATTTTCTTTAAAACCCAAGCAGGTTGAAGTTTGAATACTCAAAAAAAAAAAAAACAACAAACAAACAACAAACAAAAAAACACAACAAACCAAAACCTCACCAAAGCCACCAAAACAAAAACTCCCAAGCTTTTCCTGTTACTCCTCATCTCTGTCTTGCAGCCAAATGATCTAATATTTTGAAATGACTGAGATTTCTGAGCAGAACTTTTGCTTGTCTGTTTTAATAGATTCCAAAGACCTACATTAAGTTCTGCATACTGAGGCTGAGTGCAAAGAAAAGTTTCAGTGGTGAAAGAAGTTTTAAAGGCATTTAGACTACACAAAAACATGATTTGTTTTTCAGTTTCTGCACATAGCAAGGCTGGATGGCTTAAAAGATTGCTTCCAGCATGGACTGCTTCAGGGAATATATGACATTTATCAACTGACACACACCAAGATGCTTTTTCTGTGATTGGTTCTCATCTTACAAAAGTGATATTTCTCTCACATGTACAGGTGCATGAGCAAATCAGTATTTTCATGTTTTCAGCAGTAAAATATTGCTAAGGTAGATATTTCTTCAGCTGATCATGTTCTGAGAGGACCTGGTGTGAAGGCAGCCTGGGGTRACCCCAAAACTAAAGTTACATGAACCACTTCTGTTCACAGCCATAATGCCTTCATTTCCCTCTGGATTTGACACTACTTCAAGAAAGACAAAGCAAATATACTAAATTTTGCTTGATCTTTTTCTGTCAGAGAAGAGTTAGCCAGCTGAAGGGGAGAGTGCAGAACCTCCYAGGCTGGAATTTCCAGTGCTGTTTGCTGGTGAGGCCAACAGAGTTATGTCCATGTGCCAGCTGATTTTTGGTTTGCATGGTCTCCCATGAAAGTCAGTATGAAGCCCCTGTTGGAATCTTTTTGTTTAGATGAYGGGAAGGTGGATTCTAGGGATTCCAAAATGAGGGAAAACAAAGCAATCAAGAGGCATTGCTGCAGGAGAATAAAAGAAATGCAAAGACCGAGACTGAGTGTGACAACCAAGGTCCTGTCAAAATTTAGAATGCTAATTTCAGGAAGAAACAGAAGCTCCATTTGTTTGTTTTGAAATAACTTGGCAAAAAAGTCTTCCTTGTATTCAAACAAAAGCCAGTGCAAAAGGATTCAAAGACSGGCTAGAAAAGTAGCAAGTTAAAATGTCTGACTTTCTAAGAAATTTTGACATTTAAGCCTTTGTTTTCATTCCAAGTTGAAGTGGAATCAGTCTTTTAAGCTTCATGAATAATAAAATGATCAAAATATAATTGAGATTCTAAAACATCTTTACAGATTGATTTTTATTTTGTGTATTTCAATCACTTTCACATCTTTTCATGGTATGTGATTAATGCTGYTCTAAGCTAATGCTGTAGATGACTTCTGGAAGAGACTACATGGCTGTTGAAATAATTACATTAATTATTTTCCACATCATAAAGGACAACTGCTGTTAGTAAAGGTTGAAATATCCTTTTTCCTTTGATGAGTCAGTGTCCTCGTATGTGGCTTTCTTCATCAAAATGTTCAACATTTTAATACAAATTATTTAATTACACCAGAAATAGAAGATTCTTTAATCTWGATGCTCAAGAATTTCACTACAGGAAACAGGAAGGAAATTGATTATCAGATAGGTTGTTTCAGTCAGTGTTAACTAGCAGACGCCCTTAAATTTTTTTACCAAGATAAACTCAAAGACTGGAGAAGAAGATGCTGAGGTGAGACTTCATATCTGTCCACACCTTTCTGACAAGGGGAACGRGAGGGGCWGGCACTGATCTCTTCTTTTTGGTGACAGGACAMAAGGGAATGGCCTGRAACTGTGTCAGGGGAGGTTGAGTATCAGGAAAAGGTTCTTCCCCCAGAGGGTGTTTGGGCACTGGAAGAGGCTCCCCAGGGCAGTGTCACAGCACCAGGGTTCCAGGAGCACTTGGACAATGCTTTCAGCTGTATGGTGTGACTCTTGGGGTGTCCTGTGCAGGGCCATGAGCTGGACTTCAGTGATCCTCATGGGTCCCTTCCAAATCAGGAYATTCTCTGATYCTGTGATTCYATYTTATATTGCATTGTAGTATATCAGCAATGATGAAATGAGGTAAAAAATAAAAATAAAACCATTGGATGTATAGATAAAAATCTGTTATAGTTATTCATAAAATTCTGGTTGTTTTTTTTCCCCCAGAGAAAAAAATCCCCCAAATAAATACATGAATTATGCTTTCTGAACGTTTCTCTTCCCCAAATCTTCCRCTAGCTGCATTGGTACAATTTCCTCTGAAAGCAGTAGCAGTTCTGTGTGCATTCATTTGTTGTCCTAAAGGCAGGAAAGGCAAATTTAACTAATTCCATAAGAAATTTCTTAAAGTTCATTAAAAAGAAGAGCCCAGAGCCTGGTTAGAATATCGGTGTCCTTCTGCAGAGTAAAGTGCAGTGATATATGCAAATCAGCTGACCTTGCTCAGGCTGAAGCTGTTGAATGTGCAGTCTCCAATATCTTTGTCTCCTTTTGCAGCTGTGTAACTCATGCCTAAGGGAACATTTAAAGGGAATGTAAAAATCTGGTTTCCACCAAAGATGCTCAGAGTAAAATTAGGAGTGTAGAGCTTGCAGRCAGAAAATGGCATTGTTAGGGAAATCATGGCACATTTAAAATAGAAATCAATTCTCAAAAAGAGATTGAAAAATTTATWTACTTCTATTTAATATTACAAGTGCAACAYGAAMATTTCTTGCCTATATGTAACAGTTKTAGYTCCTATGGATATGTCAGGATGATCTGGCCTTTTCAAAACAAGCTGCTTGCAAGCTTTATGACAAACATTATCATTAGTGAGATTATGAAGRGATCTTTTCCTATTCTGCTATATTCCACCAGATGAAAGATTTTAGTCCCAAAGAATGAAAAATGTAGAACAATTTCAGTTTAAATCAAGAAGTTATTTCTTGTTCATCAGAACCCCAGGTAAGGATTTTTTATTTYTATTTCATCCTCACAAAGGATAAATGGTGAGAAATAAATGTAATACATCTCAACCTTTTTTATTGCTTTTCACTTGTTCTTTGTTCCTTTCYGCTTCTCCATTTCTTCTTATATTTTACACTGGAGCAGAAATAAAACTTCTGAATATTAAGGCAGAATAGAATTATGTAAGAACAGTTGGTAACCCGACTCTTTTTAAAAGAAGATGTTTATTTCTATACCTCTGAAAATGATGTAAGATTTTGAAATAATCATCATAACTCTTCCATTACTAGTGTTTAGAAGACAAGACTGGAAATCTGGCTCTAGGTGGTCTTCCTTGAGCCAAAGAGGTTGGGCCAGATGACCWCCAGTGGTGCCTTCCAAYCTCAACCATTCTGTAATTCCATGAATGGACCTCCATGAACTGCTTTATTATTGAAGAAAAAAATATCTCAGTGAAGAATGAAAAATCCCGTTGTAACATGTCCTAACTAACAGAACTTAAGAGTGAGGCTCTAGGATGAAAAAAGTCTTAATACAAAACTGCCCTTCAAATCTCTGCTTTCTTTCAGCTCCAACTAAAACCTTTAGGAACAACTCAAGATTAGTCTGTATTTTTAGGAGAAATTCTTCTATGTAGCATTCGGTTTTGGAAGTATCTTGCCAATCCTACTTTCTATCCTTTTTCCTCCTCCTCCCTCAATCCTTTCTTCTCAGGAGAAAGCAACTACTATTTGTTGAGCAATATTTCCTCATAAGCATCAACTAAAACCAGGTTAACATCAATTGTGTTTTGCATGCTTCTCTGGAAGTTACTATATCAGACAATTAAGTGCAAATGGCATTCCAGGGCTTAACATTAAAGTAAGAAYCATCTGTAAATTCAGTTTGCTTGRTTTTGCTTGGGGTWTTGGTTTGGTTTGATTAATTGAAGCAAAGTAAATGGTCCCTTTTAAAAATATTCATTTCCCTTTGTGCTCCCTATAATCAGCTAGTTAGGGAGACAACTTTTTCCATAGAATCATGGAATGTTTCAGATTGTGAGGACCTTAGAGATCATCTAGATTCCACTGCCATGCTGTGGGCAGGGATGCCACCCACTATAAAAGGGTGTGGTGTATGCCCCAGGGGCCCATCCATCCTGGCCTTGAGCACTTCCAGGGATGAGGCATCCGCAGCTTCTCTGGGCAACCTGTGCCAGTGCTTCACCGCTCTCACAGTAAAGAACTTCTTCCTAACATCTAAGATAAATATTTCCTCTTTCAGTTTTGAAAACATTTCCCCTTGTCCTTTCACTACCTGGCTCTATAAAAAGTCTCCCTCCCTCTTTGTTGCYRTGCAAGCCCAATACAGGGGGCCACTGAGTGAAAACAACTGTTTGAGTAAATGTTTTACCAAAACAAGGTTTGGAAAAAATAGAGACCAATCATTTTTCTTAAAAGTCCTGGATGAACCTGAGACACCTCCTGTTGAAAAAGCTGATTGCTGGTTTTGTTCTTTTGAGAAACAACTTCCTAAATGCGCTTTCACTTCAGCTGTAGCTGTCAGCTCAATTGTGCATCTGAAAAAGAAATTGTCATTCTGCTTTACCCAGATAACTGTGGGATGAAAAATAAAAAAAAATGTGAGCACATAATTAAAATTAATTTGCTAATGTCATGTATTTCACCTCCTTAGAAACTCATGAATCTATTGTTAATAATCAAGTCGTAAGTCTCAACACAACAATAGAACTGAATTAGATAACAAATAATGTAAAACATGTTAAAAACATTAATGTTTAAGTCCAGGCCTTCACAATTGTAAGAATTGAYTCCTTAACAAAGTCAGTGCTGACAGAGGCAAACCAAACAATTTACAATAACCAAAGTATAATAATTATTGACCTCCAAAAGTAATGAAATTGCTGCTAAAACCTTGCAGAAATGGTGTGAGAAGAAACATAAATTGAAACCTGATTCCAGTTTAGCTATTAGTTTTAGTGCAAATTTAAGGTATGATAATCCTCAGGAAAAAGATATTTTAATAAAATRTAGAAAGGAGTTGAAGAGCAAGAACAGTATTCCAATAAATAGTAATGAATGGTGGGTTTAAATATGCCTTTTTTCGGGCAATACAATTTTCAGGCAATAATYGGAAAAAATGTTATTAAAATGTGTGCAATTTGAAGTTTATTTTTAAAAGCTAGAACCAAGCAYCTTTCATCCCTTGTAATAAAAATAATTTGGTTCAGATTCTCTCTTACCTTACATAATATATTTTTCATATTCCTACCTTTCATACTTGCAAAACAAGTGATGCTGRTGTAGCAATGTTTTATATTCCTAATGCTAATTTCTTCTGTCTATCAAAAGYACTTGACAAAGTTAAATACCAAATCAATTTGTATCAGAAATTCAGACCTGCATAGCAAAACATAAACAAAAAYATTTTCATTTCTAAATATCACCTCAGGACAGGACTGAAAGTGTACATCACATCTGCTGTGATAGGCAGTCTTCTGCCTTCCATTTGTGCCTTTTTTCACTTCCTATCCATGGTGTGTCASGAGAAATGGAATGAAGAGAAAGAGTGAATTTGAAACAGAAAATCTTTGAAGAACATTGTGAAAGTTTTAGTGAGAGAAATATTTTGGTCTAGTTGATCAGAATCAACCTAATACGCAATAAAAAATTAAAATTATAATTTCAGTGAGAAGAAAAATGCTCCAGACAGCTTCTGGATTTCTATGCCTGACTTCCCAAACAGGTGATGAAGAATTGATGTGGAATGAAATCTATATCTAGCAGCACCAAAACAGAGGTAAATGGCACCATTAGACAGAGACTGTATCCATCCTAGTAACAAACAACATCACTAGATGAATCTTTCCCAGCTATTCAATGACCAAAATGACATTCATGTAATTTACATATTGCCCTTGTAAAGGGGTTATGAATATTTAAATTTTAAATGTTATTACACAATCCCAGGCCTTTGAGGGCTATAGTGAATATTTATATATGTTATGTTGGGTGTGTGGATGCTGCTCAAGTCAGCAGCTGTCCCCACCTGCCCTGAGCAATGCTGGCACCCCCTTCCCTCTCTCAGACTGGAACATTCACAGAGTCAGGAGACCAAAAGTTCATGGCTTTATTACAAACCCCTTCTTTGCCTACCTGGAAAACACTGGCTCTCAGTCTGCATCTGGACTCTTCATGAAAAAAACCCAAAATAATCACTTCCACAGCAGTGTCTCAAATGCCATTATGCATTGTCACAGTCTCCTGCATGTTGAAACAACATTTGCTAGTCCAGCAGGAACCATTCTGACAAAACAGCTGAACAGGGCACTTAGGGCCAACCTTGTCCAATCCAGTGCTGTTCCAGCTCCCATGGAAAAGTGCAGGCTGTGACATACTTACTGCTGCATCATAAAGAGACAATGTAAATCTGAATTTTAGTCACAGGGATTGGGATTACACTGTATTTTCCCTCATGGCACTTCCCAAAACAATCCTCTTACCTTTTCTTCTCACCTTTTCAGTTCCCTTATTATAAACTCAGAATATTTTATATCAGACTCACTCAGAAAGTTTTCCTGACAAAGCTCAAAGACAATATTTTGAAGAATGAGGATTCTCTATTAATGGTCTCCCCTTCCCTGCACTTGCTGCCCACAAGGCTCTCTTTACTCTTTTTAAAAATGTTATTCCTTTACTCTTGCTTCTATTTACTCACATAATTACCCTGTTGTTGAACTCTGTTTATCTTCGTGGCAGCATCCCAGAAGAAATTARCAAGTTTGCATTTGGTACAATTTATCTTATTTGTGTTTGAAGATATTAGAGACATTCTGTCTAGTTCTTGTCTCTGCCAGTCTCCAAAGGAGACTCAGTTTTCTCCACTCCTCTCTTCTGCTGCGAGGTGAGCCCTCACATCAGCGCCAGAAGATGACTTGTATGTGTGCTAGCAAAACTCCCAGCCCCATCCAAGGTCTGCTCCTATCTGTGGGGACACACTGATGTTTAATGACTCTACCTTCCCATCATATGCAGAGAGGGAAAAGAGCCAACAACGTATGTGGGCACTGCATGGCAAGATGCTCTGCTGACTGCATCTGCCCAGCTGCCAACTGAGCATCTCGTGATGCTGCCCACACCCATTCTCTGTCCCTGTATCCAGTGYATGCCCCTGTTTTCCTGTCAGGAAGACAGAAATGACCTGATCCCACCTAAGGACATGAGCAAACACTGGCTGTGACCACAGGGAGTCTAGGCTGGAGTGCAGGCTCAGCCTTGAGCATCACAATGGTGAGGGCAGCCTCTGAGTTATAATTTAGATCTGTTAAAAAACAAATGAACCTTTGATGGGAATAGTGCCTGGGCCACCTTTGATGGATTCTCACCTTCCTGGCTTGCTCTTATAGGCTGTGTCTCTGCTGGCAGATCAGAGCCAGCAGGGGTTGTCCCTGGGACAGTGCTCACAGTGGGGATTGGCTCAGGTGACTGGTGAGAAGGGCAAGGAAAGATGTAAATCTGGATTATGGAGTGTGCCATGGTTTGAACAAACAAAACGACACCTTAGGCTCCACGAACTGGTGGCTCCAGAGGAGAGCAGCTGGGGTGTTGGTGACAGAGCCAGCACACCTCYGGCAGTGGCCGGTGTTTGGATGATTTGTGGTGGCCTGAAAAGCAGCAGCTGCCAGATGCAGCTGTATTACCATTTCCTTTGGTCTGCTGGATTAGCTTCCATTTACAGGATTCTTTTCTTTCCTTTCTCCTAGCCACAGGGGAGCTTATCAGATAAAAGAACTTGGTGGAGTGACAAAGACTGATTAACGCTGAGGTGGAATGGGATTTTTATTTCTGCCTTCATAAGCACCTGAGTGACAGTCAGATGTGTGTGACTGTGGTCTTATCAATAGCAGTTTCTGTGAGATGGGCTTGAACTAAAACATTTTGTATTTAAACATCGAAATCTTGAGGGACTTGAATCCTAACAATATTAAGTAAAGGAATCAAATGCCGTACAAATTCAGCACCATGGAACAGCTGTAATAAACAGGAAGTGTTTCAGAGAGAGCTGACAAAAACTGTGCAACAAGATTGGGGGGCATTCCTATAGATAATCCCCCCAAAATTAAAGTCAATATGTGAAATTTTGAATGAGAAAATTAAAATCCTTGGCCCAGTTCTCTTCAGCATCTACATGAATAACTTGGACCCAAGTCTTGAAGGAATACTAAGTGAGTTTGCTGACAACACTAAATTGGGAGGAGCTGTCGAGTCCCTCTCAGGGAGGCCCTGCAGAGAGATCGTGACAAATCAGAGAAATGGGCAGTCGCCAACAGTATGGAGATTAACAGGGCAGTGCTGGATCCTGGGATGGGGAACCCTGGAAGTACAGACAGACTGGGGAACAAGAGGCTGGAGAGCAGAAAAGAAAGGGGCCTGGGATCCTGGTTGATGGCAAGTTGAACATGAGCCAGCAGTGCCCTGGCAGCCAGGAGGGCCAACCCTGTCCTGGGGCCATCAGGGACAGCATCRCCAGGCAAGGGAGGGGATTGTCCTGCTCTGGCCTGGGCTGGGGYRGCCTCACCTYGAGTCCTGGGGACAATTTTGGGCACCACAATATAAAGACCTTAAGCCAYTAGAGAGTGTCTAAAGGAGGATCACSAGGATGGTGARGGGTCTGGAGGARAARCCATACAAGATRTKGCAGAAATAATTTTCTGTGGCTGAAATCATCAYCTGTTCAGCCTGGAAAAGAGACTGAGAGGAGACCTCACRGTGGTCTGCAACATCATCATGAGGGGAAGCAGAGGGGCAGACGCTGATCTCTTCACTCTGGGGATCAGCTCCAGGACTTAAGAAAACATCATGAAGTTGCATCAGGGGAGGTTTGGGTTGGAAATCAGGAAAACATTTTCCCCTAGGGTGGTTGGACTTTGGAAGAGGTTCCTCAGGGAAGTGATCATAGGACCAAGCCTGAAAGARTTCAAGAAGTGTTTGGACAATCCCCTCAGATACATGGTGGGATTCTTGGGGTGTCCTGYGCASGACCAGGGCTCAATGATCCWGATGGGTCCCTGTCAACCCAGCACATTCTATGATTCTATGATCTGTTTGCTCTTTTTCTCATGCATYACTCAGTAATGGAGGATTAAAAGGGATGTGATGAAATTACAACTGCTTCTAAAATCTGAATAAGAAAATACCTCCCTGGGGTTTTGGGGAGACCTCTTCTTTACACAATCAAGGCTAAGTTTTTTGAATGCAGCAGATTATCTATTATTATTATTATTACAGAATAACAGGCTGAGGTCTCACTGGGATCYAAATCCTGATTTTTAATCAAAGACTTGGATAACAAGCAGGCTGCAGGTTTTGCAATTTCGGCTAAGTAGGACCTTGAGAGGGTAAGTACCAGTGCCTGTTTTCATTACTGTGTGCCACGTGTGGAAGAAGAAAGCCACAAGAGACCATYAAATGAGTGACTGGTGTTTAATCCATTTTCTGCAGACCTTGGTACAGCTTTCATCCAATATGGCATGTCAAGGATGAAATTCCTTGGTGGAATTCCTGCTTCTGCCAGCAGAGCCTTTTGTTCATGCTTCTCTCTGCTGCTTACAGAGATTTCCTAATTGGGAAGCAAGGGCCATTTACAGCAAAACTGACACCTCAGGTAGGGCTAAAGGAAAAYGTCAAAGTTCAAAAGCAGCTGATAGGAGTTTGTTCACATCTCCTCTGTGCTGGGTGACAAGAGAAGGATGGAATTTGCATGCGCATATGTGGATGCTTGCACCAAGTGAAAAAAATAACACCTCTCCTGAGTTCTTCTCAATTTGAAGCCAGAAACTTGTATTAACACTTCTTTTTTATGCTATAAATAAATAAATACAATTTTTTTGTCTTCTGAGTTCTTTGTTAAGGGCTGTTCAACTCTTCTGAACAACAAAATAAAATATTTTTTTTAATTTGCCTTTTTTTTTTCCTTTTACCATATCTTCCAGAGATAGTCTTCCAGACATAATCTATGATGACCACATAGAAAAAGGCATTCAGTGTTTTTTTTTCTCTTTCACATTTCTCAGTTTTTTTCCAATGGACACTTAACCAGCTCCTCCAGCAGGATTCATTTCTGACCACGAGGTTTCTCAGTGTTCTCTGACAGATGTGACATTGCAATGCCCTTGTGTCATTTCAGGATGCTGCAGCATCACAGCCTAGACTGGCTCTTAACAGAAACTTTATTGATGGTATTAGGAACTGGAATAAGCACCAGTGTGAGAGGTTAGAAGTGTTTAAAGGCAAAATTTGGAATAAATCTTACAAAGAATGAGGGCACTTTTTTATGTGCTTTAAGTAGTTAATGGAAATTTAATTTTCTGGCCATTCTCTAGAAAGTGGATGCCTGATGTTAAATATTTTGGCCTAAGGTTGGATAAACCAAAGTATTTAATTTAAATAATCCCTTGTTCTGTTCTTCTTATTATTTTCCTGCCATTATTTTCCATGAAATTTGCTTGCCCAAAACTATACTGAAAGACAAGATTCAGGTATTGTAGGTAAGGCCTGAGAAATTATTCATATAATTTAGCAAATCTGATCAATGGCAGAATTTTCCATCAAATAACTTATTTGCAAATTGGTGACTTCCTRTTCACAGCTGAAATCCATCTGTGTGCAAAAGACCTCAGAGAAGCTTTATGTGTCACTTCCATCTCAGTCAAAAAAGCATTTTGARGACTCTTGTGGGACTGGCAAGATGAATAGGCCACGTTCTGACCTGCTGCACAGGGGTGAGCTTTATCCTTTCTGACTGGCTAAAATAATAYGGACCTTAAATAAAGCACATATTGACATTGTAAGACACCATTAAGGTCCTCAGTGTACCAYGGTGATGAACCATGACCAAAGCACTCCCGAGGTTGTAATAATTCATTACTGAAATAGCTTCCTTCTAATGACTAAGGCTGACTGTGTCAGAGAGCTTGGACTTCTAACCCCAAGGCTTGTTATATAGCATTAAATAAATCTCGCTTTCTGTTCATTTACCTACTGTATCAAAGGTCATGAAGCATAGCTAACAGCAAGATTTGGATAGGTATCTTTTAAGAATCTCCCTGATTATGGGATGAAGCTGTTGTTAGGCAAGCCTGGTCTTGTACTCCCAAAGGGGTGATATGGATGGTGCTTCCTATTCACAACTGAGCCAATTGTTCCTCTAAATGTTTTCCTTGCATTTCTAATTCTTATTAGAATTTTCATTTTTATCTYCCTTTTTATTTTGGAAATAAACAAACTGTTGCTCTTTGATGTGAATGCCAGCTACCAGGGAACACAGTCAATTCTTCCTCAGTGTATTTAAATCCATTGATCTTGAACTTTTTCAAGYTCTGGCAGGAAGTGGCATGATAAGAAATGGAGGGCTCATCCTCCCTCAGGCACCACCACTGGGTATTRCCCTGGAGCTGAGGGAGGTGGGAATTAGTTCCATTTAACAAAGTAGAAAGGAGAAGGTGGATGTCTCCCACCCCGGGTCAGTGCTCTAACTTCTGCATTACAAGAGAAAAGCACTTCATGGAGCACTCAAGCTGCTCTACTAAATCAAAAGTGACAGCTGGCACCTTATGAATATCTCAGATTTTTCAGTGTATGTTTCACACACCCTGGAAATACCCTAGTTTGGAAACACTCTGAGCTTTTGCAGGACACCGGCCTTGAAAGAATCAAGACTTTTGGTCCTGGCCCCATAAATTTTTCCTGTCTGYACACAACCCCTCTGACATCATTAAAGTCACTGGCAGAGGTGAACTGCATGTAAACTATCACATATACAGCAAATGGGAACCTTCCTGACTAGACTACCACCATTTGCCTTTGAAACAAACAGGCAAACAACTATTAAAGGTCTTGAATGTTTATTTGCATTTTTCAAAATSTAATAATCTTCATGCAGTGAAACAGATGGACCATGGAAATTCATGCATGAAAATAAATAACCCTTTCTTCACCAGTATCTAGCAATCACAAGGCCCAGTGATCACTGAATTTTTCCTATTTTCTTGAAATAGCCCTCTTAATTAGAGATGACCCAAGGGTTTTTGTTTTTTTTTTCTTTTTATGTAGTTCATTTCACTTTGTATAAGATTAATTTTACTTAATTAATAAGTAAAGAGAACTGAGATTYAGAGAAGACTTTTGAAAATATTTATTGGAAAACATTTTAAGGTCTGACACTATGATAAATTGATGAACTGGATTAAAGAGTGGGAAAACTGGAAAAAAAAGAGTAATTTTTCAATATAACAAGGACTAAAAAATAATTTCCATGGCTTTTTACTTAGTTATTTAGTAATTACTATCACAGGTGGCAAGTTAAAAAAAGGTGAAGGTGATAGGAAGGTAAAAGAAGTAAAGAAGCACAGGGGAATACATGACAAGAACAGTTATTTTGCCAAAACTATTTCTGATTTTCTTCACAACTGCAGTGTCCAATGTAGATCAGACCACTCTGGAAAAAAACGTTTGAAGAACTAGACTGTCAAACAGTTTCTACTTTTCTTTCCAATAAACGAGTAGTTAGAACATGCCACAAAAGATGAAATACTCAAATTATTCTATTTCCCTCAGAGAAAGTTCAGTTATGTGAATSCTCTAACCATTAGGCTCTGAAAGAAGGTGAGCTATTGGAACCTCTCCTGGATGTTTTGGGTAGCTAAATACTCCTCAAAATATGTGGGCACCAGAGTATTTCATCTGAGGTTCCGTGAGAGTATTGTCAACTGCAGCAACCTACTCAACCCAGGCTTTCATTCTGGAAAGAAACAATGAAACATTTATAGGCTTGTTTAAATGCTAATCAGTTTTTGTTTAGCAGCCAGACCAAAATATTAATTATTCCTACAACCTTACTCAAGGACAAAGATCCTGTTGATGAGCTTCAGAGGGACTTCATCTTACATAAATGGGTCATTAAATGGCAAATGAAATTCTGTGCTGGAAAAAAAAAATAATAAAACACAAGGACCGCTTAAATCACTTTYCAAACTTTGCAGCATTCAAGACTAGCAGCAGTGGATGAAGAAAGGAGCAAAAAATCTTTTCTAAAAATCTCTCCTCAATATTCTGGTGCAGTGAAAATGTTTATATTGGAATGCAGAAAGAATAAGGTTGTAGTGTTTCAGATCATGTTACAGTCCCTGCCTGTGTTCTGCACAGTGGCCTGTCCTGTGTGATCTCATCTAAGGTGCTGTGTGGTATTGGTGGAACATTTGTCCAGAAGGACAATTCAAAACGAGGAGTTAAAGGAATCAGCAGAATTAATAAAGGACATGGAAAGTCTCCTTAGTGAAAAAAAAGAAAAAAAAATTGGAAACAAATAAGTATCAACTCCTTAAAAGGAAAAAAAAAATACAATGTATTGACTAGGAACATAATTTTTCTGTTTTCCCTGACTGATGTTGCAATTAAAGGATGTTACTTCAGCCTACAATCTACCTTTACACCTTTTGACAGACCTAGCAAAAATAAAGTGATTTAAGTGATTTATATGATCAGTCATCCTTTTTTCATGCAACTCTTAATTAAATTTGTGATTTTTTTCCATAGAAGATCTGTTTCAGATACCAAATTTAACAATACTCTCAAAGAAATGTGGCTGCTCAGACTGCACAGGTACCGACACCTACAAATCTGAGYTTTTGAAGAGAGAGTATGTGTGATAATGACTGTATGAAATGATGCATTTGTTCATAATTGTCCACTGCAAGTTTTCAAAATTTCCTTATATGTAAGCCTTAAAGCTGGATGTAAGGTTGTAAAAAAACACTCCTAGATCTCTTTTTCCTGGTCTTGCTCAGAATAGATTTTTCTCTCATATTTGTTTCTGACTTTTACTGCTCTGAGAGTATAATCTAATTACACATCTTGCACAATATCCCAGTTATATTTTGTGAAAGTAATTAACTGCATTCTCAACTTTTCTACATTCAGTCTTTAAGAAAACCAGCYATGGCTCATTATCAGTCTTTTCCTCCCTCATCTTCTCTGGAAATCAGAGGAAGCTTTGCTTTCCCTGATACACATCTGCTGGTCCCATTGCTAATGAGCAGAAGATRGCCACTGTCTATTAAGTGAATASGTAATTTTCATCAAGACCTTGGTATATAAAATATTCATTGCAGTGTGAATAAATTGCACATTTAACCACCCAGAAGAACTTATTTAATGGCAAAACAGTGAACAGACTTGAAATATAAATAATGTTATGGACCTGAACACTTGGAAACATTTAATAATCAGTGAACTATCTTTTCCTCCTATCATCAGAGAAACAAGAGTATTATAGCACCACCTTGCTTTACCTCTACCATAAAATTAATTATCTTTCAACAGACCCCATTTAATTGCTTATAAAACTGATCTGACTTTCCAGCTTTTTTAGCAACCTGCATGCCATCGACAAAAGTACTTAGAATAAATTAGCACTCCCTCTTTTCCCATATCCTTCATAKAATCACAAAATTAAAAGTAAATAGATGGATGGCCCAATGCATTTTGCCACAAGCAGTAGATATATCTCAAAAATACACTAGAACACTGTACACACATAGGCTCTTTAACATCTTTCTTTTAGAAAGAACACAGACTTTTAGAAAAAAGTCTGTACTATTCTGACACTGCTGAATCATTAGGATATCAATCCATAAAGGCCACTGTGCTGAGCTAAATCATGTTGAGGAACTTGGTAGAATTTTTTTGGATTAAATGGTTTACAGAAATGAACATTCCATGGAAACATTCACAGTGGGAAATGAAAGAATAGAATAGAATAGAATAGAATAGAATAGAATAGAATAGAATAGAATAGAATAGAATAGAATAGAATAGAATAGAATAGAATAGAATAGAAT
>CADDXX010001207.1:0-26540 GCA_902810485.1 Alauda arvensis | reverse complement strand
GAGATGAGATGAGATGATGAGGAGTTGGAAGGGCCTTCAACAATCATCCTCCTGATGAGTGCAACTGCCTGACCCATTAAGTTCTGACCAAAAGATAAAGCAGGTTGAAAAGGGAATTGTCCAAATTCCTCTAAACACTGACAGGCCTTGGGCATCCATCACATCTCTAGGAAACTTGCTCCAGTGTTTGGCCACCTTCTCTGTGAATAAAAGCTTCCTAATGTCAAGACTGACCCTCCCTGATGCACCTTTGAGCCCTTCCCATGCATCCTGTCATGGGATACCAAGGGGAAGAGCAGCAGTTCTGCTGCTCTGAATTTATTAACAGAGTTAATAAATTCACCAGAATGCCTTATTACACCAATAATTGTTCACATTGAATAGACTCACAAGCCCCCTGCCCCCTCTTCACCCCCCCGCCCACCCCRAAAATGAATAGTTTGCATGAAATTGTTCTGTATAAACATTTTGTGACCCAAAATCTGAGGGAAAAAAAACATTCTCTCAGAAAATTTTTACTGAATCCAAATATAAAACACTAGAGGTTATTTTAGCTTTCTACAACTTTTGAAAATTTAAAAATTAAGAAAAAATCACTTCAAACTACTTTACTCAAAAGCAGAAAAAAAATGCCAAGTTCTTTTTTTTATATATTGCTTTTTTGACATTTTTTTAATTTCTCTAAAAGAACTATTTTAAACTACTGTGACTCTTAAAACTACTGTGACTCTTAAAACTCTCTATTGATTTACCATAATTATCTCACTATTTTCTTTCTCAGGATTGTATAAGTAGGATTAGTCTTTGACTTACATATTTACATAGTCCATGTCTCTGGTTTKAAACTCTGGTTTTAAAGTAYTTGATCCCAGAWCTAGGGAGTCTATTTTAATCCACTKCCTCCTCATTRKGAAATGCAGTACAGGCATTTTTGTCTAAAATCACCTCTRTTTAAATGCATCATTCTGATGCTCRTGATTCACTTRYTTTTGCACTCTGTAAATTGTCATACCAACATTAAGTTGTATGACAGGATGTTGCCAAGTGCATTATTTAAGGGAGTAACAGTGCTGGGCTTACTGGAGGTGAATTGTACCTGGGTTTGCATGGCCAGGTTTTGGRTGGCTAAAAGGGMRCCTGGTTTTWAATCAGATTTTTAAAAAAGTGGGGAATTGCAACAAATTTTGGACATGAGGCTAATTTTTCACTGTTTTGGCAGTAGTACCCTTCGGTTAGCAACACTGCTGCAGCTTYTGGAGTGTGGTCAGAAAGAAATGAGAGCATCCTAGCCCTGGCTCTAACCATGGTCTTCACTTTGTTTCTGCAGGTATCTGGAAGAGTAGAACTGCTCAAGTTGACTATGTGTSAGAATCACRGGACACTCTGAGTTGRAAGGGACCCATMARGTCCAACTCTTATGTCCAAGTGAATGATACATAAAGGGATCAAACCTGTTACCTTGGCTTTGTTAGCATCATGCTCTGATCAAGTGATCTGACATCTGATCAATGTCAGAAGATAAGCAACTCGTTTTACATTAATCCTCCTGCCTTGATTTTTGAAAACTCAGGAAGAAGCTGCTTATTCCTTCTGGTTATCATCAGGATACTCATGTTTCAAATTTCCAGCAATTCTAGCAATTCTAGTTTTTGTAAGACATGARGCCACAGCCAACCCTCCTCCACAGTCACAACAGAACTCTCACACCCACCTTCCTTTGCCTTCAGAAACCAGGTGTTCCTTTCAAGTGGCACCAGCTCTGACACTGCAGGTCAAGGAGATAGGCCTGAGTTGCTGAGTGGTTTAAGTGTTCCAGGAGACCAGCCAAGCTGTCTCATGAGGGGTAGCAGATAATTCCCTGGAAATCAGCCGTATAGTGAGCCCTGGAAATTGGTCCCCGTGACCWTTGCTGGTGCCAAGTGCAGACGTTTTTTCCCTCCAAAGAGTAGCCACATCATTTTGGAGCTGGTGCTGCTGCAAGCCACTACACACAGATAAAAGGAAAGCAGAGTAATTCTGTTTATTTACATGCAGGGCATGAGGACCTTACTCATGTCCTGTCCATCTCACCCCTGGACTGCCCCTTCCCACTCCTCAGYCTGATAGTACCTGATGGCACTCTGCAGGCACAGGACCCCGAGGTAACAGAGAAAGAATTTAGCAGGTGCCAAAAATCCAGTCAGAAGAGGGGCAGATTGCTCTGGGATGGCTCAGTCTGACCCATAAAGAACAAAGACAACAGAATTTCCTACTCCCTCCCATCTGTGTGCCCAGACACAGGAATACAAATGCAAAGTTGCTCCAGTCGTGCCCTATCCACTTCTCAGTGACAGGATATCACTGCCMTGACCTTGTCATATTTCCCTAGAAACCAGACTGACTTTCGTCTGACTCAGTTTATTTGAAGTCTTCCCAAAGATTGGGATTGGCACATGGTAAAGTGCTTGGGACATCTCTGGAAAAACATATCATCACGCTAACACAGGTGTCAGGATGAATCATCTCCCACAGAAGGCTCTCCAGAGCCCTCACCGCTGCTCCTCCTTCACTCGGAGTCAGCGCCTCGGCACACGCTGGCAGTAACTGCAGGAGCAGAGAGCAGCACAGCCTGAGCTCTGGGAATATTGATCAGCTGTGACACTGCTGTGCCTGGGCCTGGCAGCCTCCCCTCTGAGCTCCCACTGCATCTTTGCTTCTCTTCCTTGGGAGGCAGCTCAGCCATTCTTGAGATCATTCCTTTGACTTGTCCTTAGAGCCCTCATTCTTTGCACTGCTGTGCTGGAGAGGGAGAGAAGCTCCYGTGCCTCACTGATCCTGACTTCCAGCTGAAAAGCTTCCACAGGAGAGCAGGGGGCAAGTCCTCAGGATCTCAAGTTGGGTCCCTTCTCTGCAGCATCAGAGTTTCTGGAGAGTTCATTTGATTCAGCAGAGGTCTTTATGACTTTCACTGTGTGTTCAGCTCAAGGCAGAGATGGGATACATAAATTAAGGAATATTYAATATTAAGGAAGCCACATGAGTTTCAACAGTACTAGTAAATCAAATTTGCCTGGCAAGATTTTACTGTGATTTAGTTCGYCTAAGTAAAAAGCATATAACTTCTTCCCACTCCAATTACTTCATTCTCTTTAATTACATGAGGAAAAAACCCTGAACTTCTATATATTTTCTTCTAATAAATTGATACCTCCAATTGTTTTGTTTCCAGTTTCTTTTTACTTAGTAAAGAAAAAACCCTTGCTTYACTTGTTTTCCTGCAATTTGCCATATCACGTTCTATTGTATTTGTTCTTCAGAAATAATCTTGCTATTTTTAATTTCTCATTGATTTTTTTAGTATCTTTTGTTACACATCTTTTAATATCTTTTACTTTTATCATAAGATGTCCACACAGCATTCAAGATAAGGATTTCTCATTGACTTATGTGGTACCCAGAGTTAAAGAGAGAGAAAGAGAGGACACTTGTATTTTCAGAAAGTTATATATTAGCTGTTGTCAGATGGCTTCAGCTGGACAAGACAGGAGCCATGGGGGCAGATTTTGAGATATCACCAGGTTCCACTACTGAGAATCTGGACTCCTTTGTGCCCTCTAATTATTTCACAGCACAAGTGAAGCTTCACAATGTGATTTGGAATTGGAGCTTTCGTTGTCATGCTAGCACCATCACTGTTTTTTCTTTCCTTTTCCCCCCAGTGGATTTTCATCTCACAGATAGACAGGAAAGCAGGGAGAGGAGCAGGGGAAGAAAAAGGAAAAAAAAAAAAAAGATCCTTTTTAATTCTCCATCTGTATGGGGCCACAGAAATGCCTTAAGCTGAACACAACAGAGTGAAAAATGAGTGGGAAGAGATTATCAGAAACCTGGCAAGAGGAGAGTGCAGTTGGTGGCCAGGTGAAGGCTGCTTTGGAGGATAAGCAATTTGTGTGTTATCAGCTCAGGAGAGAGAACAGTAGCTCCCTACACTGAAAGGAGATTAAAAGTAACAATAGTCTTTTCTGTACACCAYAGGCCAATCTGTTAAATGCAAGGAAAGCTGAGAAGCTGCTTAGAGCTGATGTTTGTTTAATTTTCACCTGCCCCCACTTGAACTGTGTAAATGACATGGTGCTTTTCAGAACATATTCATTTTTTCATGTGGCACCAGTTTGTGAAACTGTGCCCAGCTAATCTAGCAGTGCAAGATTTGCAGTGAGTATAAAAGACAACGCCCCTCTCTCACTGGGTAGCCTTGTGGTCCCAGAAAAGAATGAGCAAAAGGTATTTGGCTTTTTATTTTGTCATTGTTGCCGTTGTTCAGGTTTTTTTCTTTTAAAATCAATAGCCATGGGTAACTGACAGTAAAAAGGGGGGTGGTACTACAAAATAAAGGCMAAAGCAAAGGTGACCTCCTTTGCCAGAGGAAAAGTTAGGAAACTCAAGCATTGGCTCAGTTCAGACCAAGATAATTAACACCCTGATGAATTAGTGTTTCACATTCACTATTTTGGAAGAAGAGGAGCAATTCCTGTTGGAGGAGCACTACAGTCAGGTAGCCAAGACTAGAGTTAGGATACAGGGATACAGGATGGGTTTTTTTATGCTGCTACTGATTTTATATCAGTATATAAGTGAATGATTTTGTATATGTTACTTCCTCTGGCTTGAAAGGTACTAAGTGCATATCATTAATATTAATGTACAGAGGTGATGGAATTTTGTTATTCCACCTGCAAGCCAGCTGCACAAATGTGGCTGTGTGAGCAGAAAGCTCTGTGCTTTGAGGGTCTTTTGTTTGCTAAACAATGGCACAGGGCAGACCCAGGAAACCTTTTAGTTGCTTTCTTTGCTGAGTCACAGCATTTCTCAAAGTGCAGGCTTGTAAGATGTAAGCCAGCATGTACTAATTACTCATAATTTAATAATTGCACATTGTCTTTTCTAGCTGAATAATTGATTTCTCATTCCAGCTGTTCTGCTGACTGTAGTCTATGTTACAATTACTGTTCACAGGCTGCTCACTGTTTTTATCCTGTGGGTATAATGGATGTTGCATGATGGCTTCAGCTCTGTTATTTTTTGTTTTTTCTTTCTTTCTTTCTATTTTTGTGTGGGTTTTTTTCACAACCACTTTTGAATGAAAAGACATTTTAAGGATTGCACAGTGAAACAGTTGCATGAAGCAGAGTTTAACCATCAATTACCTCATCATCCATTAACACAGGATCTGGGATTCATTTCCCCAATAGTATCCAAGTCCATTTCTGTCAGTAAATCCTGGTGTAGCTCTGAAGAGGAAATCTGTTCCCTGTCACACACATACATGTAAACATACATGCATGCAAACATCCTTCCTTTTAAATCAGAAATACATTTTTCTTTAAAATAAGCTTAATATACAAGTTTTTTTTCAAATGGAGTCACCATACACTTAATGTTGGAAAATATACTCAGTAATATTTTTCCCTCTTTTTCAACAGTGTCTCATTAATAAAAATCTGTGGTTGGTGGGGGGGTTTTTTTGTTTGTTTGTTTATCATTAAGTCTAGTAAGGCTTTCTCTCTGCTTTATGCAAGGTAAACATCTGACACCTGATATATTCTCTTCATATCTGTGAGTCAAACTCCATGACAAATCCTTTTGTCCRGGATATTCTGACACTTCTTTTCATCCAGGCTGTCATCATCTATTAAATTATCATCTCTATATTCTGGGTATTTTAGTCAAACGGGAAATTCATTCCATGACATCAAGAGCTGGAATCTAGTGGACTGACTGGCTCATGAGTTAACTTAAATCATTTCYAAATAGAAATTTTCTGATTTTCTAGCAAAAAATATTTTTTTAAATTTGCTGTTGTTCCTGTTTTTCAGGAAAAAAATGAAARCTTCACTCATAAAAATTATTTTTTTTTACAAACCCTAAAAATGTTATTTTTTCAAAAAGGTCAAAATGTTAATTTAAGTAATCTATTTTAAAATCATGGCTTATTTAGGTCAATGAGAAATTTGCATTCACACCTAATGCATCAACAACAATAAGAAACCACTTCCTTTATTTTAGAGTTGATAGACTTTCTTATACAGGAAAGACAGAGAATGTGAACTTCATSCTGCTGATTTACACTACAAGCACCTTCAGAAATACTTACATTTAACTGTGTTCTGGAATTGCTTGGCTCTTGTCTTGCCTCTGCAAAGTAAGCAATGCTGCTCATAGAGAACTTATCAGAAATGTTGGAATTAAACCAGAAACACTCTGATTCCATCTAACCTTCAGAAAATGCAGGTGCCCTCAGTGCCTGGTTTTAAATCAACCTGTTAAAACAAGCTACTGAAATGCGTCTCTTTTTAAAACTAAGAAATCTGAGCTAGAGCTTTTGCTGTGGGGCACTGCTGCTGCAAGCAGAGCAAACCAGGGTTAATAAAATGAAGGCACCAAACAAAAAACAAGCACGCTTGTCATGGCTGGCTCGCAATCTCGCCACGGCACCGAAGCAGAGTTGGCCACATGGCCGCATTAGCCATTCCATCAAGGTCAAGAATCCCAAACGAGTTGCCATGGGAGACAAATTACTGAGGTGTCAGCTGGAGCTGAAGGTTTAGATATGAGGGAACTTTACCCATTATATGCTTGAAAGATTTCCGGAACAACAGAAGCAGGGAAAGAGCGTGCTGGTAATAACGAGACCGGGGTTTCACTGACCTCTGCTCCGTGCATTCCGACTCCCCGTTTGCCAGCATGCCTGAGTGGACCAGAAAGGAATTGCAAATCAGGTAGGCTCTCCTGAGGCACAAGTAAATATATTTTTTTTTTAAAAATCAGATATCAAGTGCTGTTTTTAGGGAGGTAGGTAAAAGAAACTCAAAAGTTCCTGAAACCACCTGGGACTCGTGCCCTCCTAGTAAGGGTGAGGAGAGACAGCTCACTTTTACTACAGCATTAATTTCAGGGGAAGGAATTGAAAGCCAGAGMAGGGGGAACCTGCCACCAGGTTAAATCCCCCACCAGAACCCAGTTTTATTCACTCTGCTCACTTGCTAAATGGTCACTGTGAGCATGACTTTGGCTGGAACTGTTTGTGGAAAGAGAATTGGGAGGACTGGACCTCCTATCCAACATTTACACTCATCTTTGTGAAAGCATTCTGCTGCTCTTGACCCCAGGAAGCTTACCTCCAGATCTGTAGGAATTGGSATATTTTCAGTTTCCACCAAGCATTAATTTTGACAAAATAAAAAAAAAATATTTTTATTTATATGCAGCTTTGTTCAAAAATGTTTGGGTAAATCTCTCCTAGTTTGAGAATGCTGATCCAGCTGCTTACTCAGCAGCTATGGGATGGTTTYCAGACAGTGGTGCTATCATCAAAAATAAAATTAAGAACCTTGTCTTTATCACATATTTGTTGAAATTTTCTCATCCATTTTTTTTTTTTTCCATTGAAGATTTTTACATTATMTATCCAGGAACAGGAAAGGGACTTCTTTTCTCTAGTGAGATAGAGGAAGAAACATCTGCTCTTGAGACTCACATTGGATGTGACTACTGGGTAATRAAATAGGCATATGTAATTTCCATTAATGAAGACATTTTACTACATACACAACAGATAAAAATCTGGCCTACTATTTCCTTGACTTCAGGATATTTTTCCCAAGGACTGTATTTTCTTCAGCCAATTGTTCCTACCATGGCTTTACATTTGAGGGTTCCTTTTTAAATATGTTAGAGACGGGGCTGGGAGAAAGAATTAGGCACAGATTTCTGTGTGTTAATGCCTTTCTAAACCCTCTGCCCTACTAAAAATCTTGAAAAGAGACRTGTTTGGGTACTTTTTCATAGAAATATTTTAAACAAAACAAAAACCTGAAGACCTGTGTAGGAGGTCTTCACTTTGCCATAGTACTTGGATCTGTATTTATACATTATAGACAGGACCTCACTGTTCAGATGACTCTCAATATATATGTATAACATCAGGATCAGGAGATATATTTTTATAAAGGACAAAGGAACAGACAGTGAAAATCTTTCCACTTCTGTAATAAGGCATTAGTCCTCTCCAAATATTTGTCTCTCTGGCTTTTCCCCTTGTGTTATTTGTTGGATTGTAATGATCTAGAGTGAGTTAAAGCTGGATATTACATTTTGTCATGGCAGTGACAAAGCTTTGGTGTCCTGGAAGACTTTTTTTTTTTTTTTGGCCTTTGGATTAGGTTTTATTGCACTTAAGTATTGTACAGGAATAACTGAAGGTAATGCCACTGACAGAATGTCAGCAAGATCTTGTGCCAGCAAGATCTGTAAATCAAACCAGAATTTGTAGGCTCTCTTATAGCTCTCTTGAAAACATGTTCTCTGACCCTTAATTTTAAAGAAGGGGTAGTAGGGATTTGTTTGCAGATGTGAGTGGCTTTCACCTTCTCAGGCAGCCTGAAATGAAGCTACACTAATGRGAACAAGATTTCTAAACGGGGAGATGCAGCCTCTGCCTGCAGTAGAAGTCRTTGCYCAGTGGGTTTTCWTTTAAGCTTTCTCTTGTTAGTCTYGTGGAACAAACACAGGTATTTCTGGGAATGCTCTGTAGAAGAACTTGAAAATAATCTTCATCTATTTCAGCTGCTGTCCTTAGAGCTAAAGTGCAAGCGCTTCTGCATTGAGGAGCTCTGTGCAACTGGAGATTGCTTTGCCAGTCCCTGAAATGCAAACGCCTGGAGGAAGTGGAACAGGTGTTCAACTCCACCCTGAAGCCAGAGTAAAAGAAGAAAAATACCTCAATTGGTGGACCCAAAGAAATAACAGGAGACTGGGAAGCCTAAGCAGAGCAAAGTTTTATTTTTTCTTAGGTGAAGGCTAGAAATGACTGGTCAATTAAGGTAAGATGCTCTTGAGAGCTGGGATGCTAAGTGAAAATACCTAGAATGTAGGGGAATTAATTTTGACATGAAATTCTACCCTGGCCAGTGTCATTGCAAGAAGTCTTGGAACTGTTATCAAAATTACTTTTCCTGAATGATTAAATCTATTGTAAGAAAAGCGAGTTCATTTCTCCCGTGAAGACAGGAAGCTCTGATCCATTCAGTCATGTCATCCTGTAGACTATGCCTGTGTTAGATGACCCAATGGCCCAAAAAGAGGCAATGTGGGCTTTATGGTCCTGACTTGGAGGTATGAGTGGCTTGGAAAAGTCTGCTCTTGTCTCTGCTACTCTGGGAAGGGACAAAAGTGTTTTCTTGCAGTGCAGGAGAATAAGACAAAAAAAAATTAGACACCTCATTTTTTTTTCTTATTCTCTTTTCCCTTTTTTTTACAAAATGTGAAAAATATTTACTTAACACACCTTGTGTGTGTTAGGCAGCAGATGAGAAATGGGAAGAAACTGATGGACAGAAAGAAAAACACCAATGCAATGGACTGGTGTAGTAGATAGGTGAGAAAAAAGAAATAGAAGAAATGCAGAAAGTCAGGGCAGATCCAATCTCACCACATGGCTGGACCGGGGCTAGAAGAACACCAGTGGTGTTCCTCAGTGATCTGTGCTGGKGCCAGTTCTATTCAATATTTTTATTGACGACATGGATGAGGGGATTGAGTCTTTCATTAGTAAAGTTGCAGATGACACTGAGCTGGGAGAGTGTGTCAATTTATTGGAAGGTAAGAGAGCTCTGCAGAGAGACTTCTGGAATGTTCTAACAAGATGAAGTTTAATAAGTCCAAGTGCTGAGTCCTGCATTTTGGCCACAATAACCCCCTGCAACCTTATAGGCTGAGGATGGTATGGCTGGACAGTGCCCAGGCAGAATTGGACCTGGGGGTGCTGGTGACAGCAGCTGGACATGAGCCTGCTGTGTGCCCTGGTGGCCAAGAAGGCCAAGAGCATCCTGGCCTGTATCAGGAATGGTGTGGCCAGCAGGAGCAGGGAGGTTCATTCTTCCCCTGTACTCAGCACTGGTGAGGCCACACCTCGAGTGCTGTGTCCAGTTCTGGACCCTCAATTCAGGAAGGACATTGAGATGCTTGAGCGTGTCCAGAGGGGGCAACGAGGGGTGAGGGACCTGGAATTCACAAACCCTGTGAGGAGCTGGGAACCCAAACCCTGTGAGGGGCCAGGAACACAAACCCTGTGAGGAAAAACTGAGGGAGCTGGGGTTGTTTTGCCTGGAGAAAAGGAATCTCAGAGGTGACCTTATCACTCCCTACAACCTCCTGAAAGGTGGCTGTGGTCAGGTGGGGGCTGGTCTCTTTCTCCAGGCAACGACAGAACAAGAGGACACAGTCTCAAGTTACTCCAAGGGAAATATAGGTTGGATATTAGAAAAAAGTTTTTCACGGAAATTGTGATAAAGTACTGGAATGATCTGCCCAGGGAGGTGGTGGAGTCACCATCCCTGGATGTGTTTAAAAAAAGACTGGATGTGCCATGATCTAGTGAAGGTGTTGGTTACATGGGTTGGACTCGATGATCTTGAAGGTCTCTYCCAACCTAGACATTCTGTGATTCTGTGATATGTGTTCTGGACAGTGTATACTTGAAGTGACTGAAGTATGAAGGCATTAAATCACTTGTGCAAAGCCCAATCAACATCAGCATTCAGGAAGATTGTCTCAACCTCAGCAATTTGAGAATCATTAAAGTCAATGATGATAAATCCTGGCCACTCTTAATGTTCCTGTTGTCTTGGCATCTATTCTCCTTCAATGTCTGTTACATTCTGCTTTCCCGCTCACCTTTTATCAAATGGACACCCCTTAACCAGGACTGTCACACTCCCTCTGCATCTTTCACCAGCCATGATACTGAGTAGGGGAAGATCAAGAGCTATCATGTAAACATGAGATTTTCTGTGCTGGCGAGCCTGGACAGGGTCCATTAAGATCATATCTAACCTCTGTCAGTGCTGAACACCAATATCAGTATTCACAAAGCATAAGAAATGTTGAGAAAGATGAAGTAACTGAACCATAGAGGAAACTTTTCCTTAACTCCATTAGTCCGTGATTGCCTTTGCAGGCTGTAAGAGTAACGTTTATTATACACATCGAGAGGTGAGATGTTTATTTGGTTGGTTTTGCAGGTATGGTTTTTTTTAATCCATGTAACTGTAGTTTGTGATGATTATCATGTATATAAAAACTGTGAAGTTTGTTTTACTTTGAAAAGTACTATCTTAGACATCTTGGGGTAAACACACTCCAAGAAAAGACGCAAAATTTTAACTGGGAGAGCTTTTGTGGATAGCAACCTCTATACATGCCAGATTTTATGTTTTATTTCTTTAGCTATTTATTCTGATAGGTTAAATAAAACCTCAATCTTTGTTTTAATAACAGTCAGAACTTTGCTTTTGTCATCACATCTATKCCTGCTTCCTCAAGATCCATATCCTCTTCCATGTTATTAGTTGYTCTCTTTGACCATTTCTACCCACTATTGGTTCTATCAAAATCTGTTTTAGGGGTTAAGGACATACTKTTCAAAGCTGTTTAGGCTCCTGATTAAGCAAATAGATACTTGCCAGGCTTTTCAGAGACATCTTAAATGCTGAGGAGACTTGCAATTGATCTTAATAATACTTCAGTACCCACCTAATTTGTAAATTTAATTGTGAGCCAAATATCTTTGACAGGCTGACCCAGAGTAATCAGAGCCTTGCACAGAAGTCTAGAAGTGACATACTTTTTGAACTAGAATATTACAGGATGCAAAATACTATTTTCTATGTCTGTTGCTATTTTCCCTTTCCTCTTTCTCATTCTCTTTGAATTMCATCATTTCTTTCAGCTTTCTGGGGGATTACCTACAGCAGTTAAAAGTGAAGACAGAGACATGAAACTGTCCATTCCATTGTTCCCATGTGTTGAAGCAACACTTCATAGGAATTGTTTAGATAATAAAAGAYCTTTAAATATTATTCAGTCCAACCACCTTGACATGTGTAGGGACTCTCTTCACTAGATCAAGTTGCTTAAAGCCCYGTTACACCTGACCTTGAAGACTTCCAGTGGTGGGATATTCACAACTTATCTGGGAAACCTCTTCYAGTGTCTCACTACCCCTTTTTGTCCTTTCTTATTTCYAAMCTGGATCTACCCTCTTTCAGTTTAAAACCCCTGCCCCTCCTCCTGTCACTATAGGACCTTGTAAAAAGTCTCTTTTGGTCTCTTTCTTACTGGYCCAGTTTAAGTCTTGAAAGGCAGCAATGAAGTCTTCCTGGAGCYCTCTATCCTCCAAGCTGAATAATCCCAACTCTTTCAGCCTGTCTACATAGGAGTGGAGCTTTATCCCTGTAATAATTTTTGTTGCCTTCTCTGGATGCAGTGCCCCAGGTGGGGTCTCATGAGAGCAGAGGGGCAGACTCAACTCCCTCAATCTGTTGTCAGACTTGTTTTCATGCAACTCAAAATTTTTTTTTTTTTGCCTACAAGCGCACATTGTCAGCTTACATCCAAGCTTTTATCTACCAAAATCCCAAGTCCTTTTCCAGCCTCTATCAATTCATCACCCAGCCTGAAGTGATGCTGATGATTGCCTTGACCCAGGTGCAGGACCTTGCCTTTAGGTTTTTTGAACTTCATGGGGGTCATATGAGCCCAGTCTTTTCAAGTTCTTCTGGTTGCCATCCCTCAAACCAATTAACTGCACCTCTCAGTGTGGTTGTCAGCAGAGCTTCTGAGGCTGCACTCAGTTTCACTGCCAGTGGTGTTTGATTTGAAATGTTATAATATTAAATTGTATTACTACCAATTCAGTCCCTTGAGTGGTAACAACACTTCCCAGTGGTTTCCACTTGGACACTGAACTATTGACCACAACTCTTTGAATGCAGCCACTCTGACAATTCTTTATTTACTGAAAAGTCCAATCCTGAAAACTGTATTTCTCCAACTGAGCAGAAAGAATGAKTTGGGGAACTGTATCAGAGGCCTTACAAAATTCCAGGCAGATGACATCCATAACTCTTTCCTTGCCTACCAATGCAGTCACTCCATCATAGAAGGCCACTAGATTAGTAAGGCACAATTTGTCCATGGTGAGGTCACACTTGCTGTCTCTAATCACCTCYCTGTCTTCCMTATGTTTCAAAGTTTCTTCCAGTGGGATCTGTTCCATGATCTTCTGTCTGCAGGGCTGACTTCCATACCTCTAGCTGAGCTTGTTTTCTTTGAATTTCTTCAGTAGACAAATGAGTAAGACACTATAATCCAGACATAAAAAACACAGTGAAGCCCTTCAGAGTTCTCTTAGGTGGTGAAGTTACATCTGATCTGTTGCTCTCTATCTTTGCTGAGGAGACTGCCAGTACTGAATTTAATTAGCTGGGTACTTTATGTTGCTTGCCAGACATATCTGCAGGAGTTACATCACACATCAATGAAATGCAGCCTAGTTTTCTTCCTCCAAACCCCTTAGGTACAGGGAATTTAGTGAAATTATATCTTTCAAGATGAAAGAAGGATTTTCACTGCAGTCATCTTTGCTTTTTGAAAGTTTATTTGGAGATTTGGAAATCATGAGCAGGTTAACCTCATCCTCACCAGGAGAAACTGAAAATGGTAGAGGTTTTGTTTTATTGTTTGGTTTGGTATGTTTTTTTCCTTACCCTACTACAGAGAGGATTATTTGATCATAATGAATAACATTTTCATATGTATAATTACTGCATTCAGGGTTTTTTTTGCCTCTCCTACTGACAACAGATCCATGAGTTCATCAGCAACTATTTTTTAGATTAGAAGGGAACACTGCTCCAAATTCAGCAAAACAACCTGGAGGTGTGGCCAATGTGGACCTGTCTCATGCTTGTTACAAAATTATCAAAATGACCATTCACAAGAATGCTACTACAAAGTATGATCAGCCCCTATTCAGCTCTTGGCTTACTGAGTTGTATCCACTAGGATGACTCATGGCCAGCTGTTCATTCTTTAACTGGTGTTCTGATTGAGTGCTGGGGTGGGGGAAAGGAAGGGAGGACTCAGACCAAACACAATCATGATAAGGTCAAACATCCACATTCGCCAATTTGGGAACAATTATCTTATCATTCAGGATGTTACATAAATTATTTGTGGAATTGATACTTCATTGATCTCCTGGAAGATTCATATAAAGTAGCTGATTCAGTTTAAAATTGCATTTAAGGTACTTTAATGCATTGTTGACCAAGCATTTTCTTGTTTAGCCAGATTGATGACAGTTTTATTATACATAATGTACAGAAATATATGAGATACAGGCAAAGCCTACCATCAGTCACCTCTAATCTCAAAAAATCAGAATGGTTAAGAACTATAAGTAATATAGGTGTATATACTACTGTATATATTTGTATCTATCGTATATGTTAATTCAGTAAACCATCCTAAACTACCTGTTATTTTCTTTCTTTTTGCAAAATTCCAATGGATCCTTCCAAGGAGAATTTGGCAAAYAGAGAAACTGATAAATCACCCGGTGTTTTCCTAATTCATATTTCAAAGGTTGGAAGAAAGGTCTCATGTCTTTTACCCCTCTGGCACTAACAGCCTTTWCAGTATCTTGGATCAGYTTCCAGTCTARGGCATTAACACAGGACTCTGCTTAYTTAAAGCCCGTTTTARGGAAGCTCGGWAAACGGCTCGCTGCTCCTCGGACCCGGTGTTTCCCTTAGGTTTCCAGGCAGCGCAGACAAGGAGCGCTCGCTGCCCTTCGCACGGCCGGGGACAGCCCCGCGATGCCCGGGGACAGCCCGGGCTCGGGCCGTGCCGCCGCTCACAGCGGCTCTCGGCTCTCTCTGAAACAAAACTCGTTCCTATGGAAACTGCGAYAGAGTCACCGCCGCCTACAGAGGTAACACCAGCTTTCTCGAGCGGCTCAACTCTGCCTTTTCTCCCGTCTSCCGCAGCAGCAAAATCGGTGCCGCCCAGGGTGGTGACGCTCCCGCCCGCAGATCTCACACTCCGGGCCCACTCCGGGCCGGCTCGGGCCGGGCCCAGGGGTGGGGGGAGAGCCGGGGTGAGGGCGGAGCCGAGGTGGGGCCGAGCCGGACCGTGGCTGCACAGCGGCGGCCCCCACACACACCGGAGCAGGGCCGAAGCGGCGGTCCCGGTCCCGGAGCGCTCCCCCGCCCCATGGCCCGGCCATTACCGGGCACCGGCCGGAGTCACCTCGGCTCCTTTCTGAGCATCCCTCTCTTCTGTCACGGAGGCGTGACCTCCTCGATCGCTGAGCGGTCCCGGGAGCCCGGGAGYCGCTCCTGCYCTAAAATCTTGGAAAAGACTTCCCACAGGTGGAACGTAGAAAGTGGGGGCGCTTCCCCCCTCCCCTGCAATGGCACGGGCCCGGCTTTTGTCCGCCACTCCGTGAAACCTGTGGGAAGTGGGGGGCCCTTCCCTGCCTCCCTGCAACCTGTGGGAAGTGGGGATCTCTCCCCCTCCTCCCTCCAACCTGTGGGAAGTGGTGATCTCTCCCACTCCTTCCAACCTGTGGGAAGTGGCGATCTCTCCCACTCCTTCCAACCTGTGGGAAGTGGGGATCTCTCCCACTTCTTCCAACTGTGGGAAGTGGGGGCCCCTTTTCCCGCCTCCCACCAAAGGAGCGGGCCAGGCCTTCCCCGGCCGCTCCGTGCCCAGGCCAATTCTCAGTTCAAACCCCGCACGCGTTAAACACGAAATAAACCTCAACATTGTAATTTGCTTTTCTCCGCCAATGAACAATCTCAGCCGATGGCAAACATACACACACACACGCCCCGGCTTCCCCGCCCCACCCCCTCCCCAAGCCGATCTGGGGCAGGTTGGAAAAGTGGCAGAAGAAAAAATAAAAAAAATCTTTGAGAAATCCCTTCAAAAACAAATTCCCCCAGCAAATTCCCCGGATTGTCCTGGGATCGATAGCAATTACTGACTTTAAACTGATGCACGATTGACACGCAATACACACACAGGTACAAACTACATACTACACAACAGACCTTGATAATTCCTCCTGCAGGATCTTGGAACCATGGTGTCTCAACTTCAGGCCCTGGCAGGGAATTATTTAGATTGCCAGCAGGAAAGAATTCCTTGCAGGATATTTTCGGTCCGGAGGAAGGGTACCAGATTCTCTTGTCCCATCAAGGCTGCCAGAGTAATTGTTGTCTTTTGCCCAACCTGGAAATGAAACTCGAAATAATTTAATAAGGAGGTAATATAAAAGAGGATCTTTAATGAAAGCCCTCAGGAGCAGTTATGGGAAGATGTCCACAAAAGCTCATCCTCCTCAGGGGGAGTACATTTTAATAGGTTTTAGGAAATTAGCATAATTGATAAAAAGCACCAATTAGGAGGACAAGTGGTGATGCAATTCCCCCCCTTCTCTGGAGCCCCTTCAGCACTGGTTGTACTTTGTCCATGAGGATGTGTCTGGGAGAGCTGTTCTCAGCCTTGGTWCCCRGRAAGAAYCAAGAAAGCMCTGGAGCCTTGTACTTCCCAGGGCTTGGAGCTCTGGAATTTTCTTTCTGCTTAGGGGAAGGCCATGGAAAAGTGCTGAGAAAATTAACAACTAATACAATATGTGACAGAGCTACAAATATGTGTGAAGAATACAGAGAACATAGAAAAAAAGGCAAAACCCAAATGGCATCACCATAGGCCATGTCATTTCACCATTCCTGGTTGTGGGAACTGTCTTCAAAATGAATGAAGAGCTTCCAAGTCTTAAGAGGTTTCTTGTCTTTTCTCTGTGGTTTTGCAGTGCTGCTTTTTTATATTTTATTTTTCATGTTAAAAAAAATAATTGGTCATAAATATTTTTACTGTGAATCAAAATGTGTATAACAGCTGTTTTTCCAACTGAAAGCAATACACTATATCCAGTGCTAGGTCTTATGCTGCAACTGGTTTAATACCAGGAAGGGTGAATGAACAATGTCATAAGTTTTGAACTCTTGGAGAAATAAAAATAGGATGGAAAATATCCTAAACAAGAGGGGTTCCTATTGTCTAAATAAACCAAGACAAATATAGCAAGCACCAAGTGCAGGAGTAAATGAGAAGATTATATGTCACATTATTCAAGCGTTAAGGCAAAAGACCCCGAAAATTCAGAATGACTAAAGGGAGGTGTTCCAGGAGAAGCTCATGGTAATTTTGGATGTTAAAAATATTCCTCACAAATAGAAGAATATTCATGGAAAATTATCTTCCGTCTTAGGAAGTGTGATCATAAAGTGCTGCAGTAAGGGCAAGTGGTTTCTCCCTCTGTCGTGTGGCTAATGACAAGAATATCTGAAAAGTTCACTGAGTTGCACAATAGTATCATTCAAGATAATTATTTCAACTCTATGATCATTTTAAAGACAAAACTGTCAAAGGTTCATTATATTAGGGATTTTTAATTGAGTGGAAGAAGTGTATTTGTACTTGAAAAGGTTGCAGAATTTGATTTTTTAATTAATGTGTGTCAAATGGAAGGAGCTGTTACCTGCTTTGAAGTGCTTGATCTTTTCTGTACACTGCAAAATTCAGCTGGACTAAGGCCACCAAAGTGTTTACAAATCTTGCAAAATAATACCTTCATTGGCAACAAGCACTGAGGATGACTTTGTGAGTGTAACTCTGATTTCATTTGGGAACATCTCTCCTTTAATTACTGTAAAATAACTGCAGGTAGATTGGTGAGATTGTGTTGAAATGTGTGACTTCTGAAAAAGTCATCTTTCAGCTACACTGGAAAAATCAAATTTTCTAGGATGTTAACTGATGTTAACATTTTATTCTTCGTATAACACCACATACACTGAATAAGTAAAACTTCAGGTTAATTAGCTAGAGGAAAAAAGAGAAAACAATGTTACTTTAATATAATTTTCAATTTACAGCTCAACTAAACGATTTTTTTCCAGAAGGACACAGGTAAACCTCTCTATTTATAAACACAAAAAAAATTTCTTCCAAGAAACTCAGGATGAAAGTTATATTAGTATTTTTTACCTCAATTTTTCTGTAGGCTGATTTAAAACAAAACAAAAAAGCACAACACAACCTTAATTAGTACATTTATGCAGATAACAAAGCTGTCTTCTTTCAAGAGATTATATAAACAACCTTTTCCTCTCATCTTTGCCTCCTTCTCGCAATATGATAAACTATTTCTTTATTTTGTACTAGAAAAAAAAGGAGAATAGATCCAACTAAGGAAACAGATTCATGTTAGGGCAAAAATAAGCTTAGGAAGTAATTTCTTTGTTGCATTCCTGTGAGCCAGTATTGAAATTATACTCCTGAAACCTCACTTTCAAAGCCATGACTAAAATCCTTGATTGAAGTACCCTCTTCTATCAGGAAATTATTTCATTTTTCACATTTCCATTTCCGTGCAGTCAAGCAGGACTACTTATATCTTCCTTCCTGAATTAAGTGTCTTGAAGGTCCCAGGTTAAGGTCCTGTTATATGAGCACCATTAGAATTTTGCACTATGATGAGCTGATTCAAATCACTCCAGTATTCTCCATTCCACCTTTCCTAAGGTGTGCATAAAACCACAAAAAATTTGCATGAGCAGTTATCCCAACTGATAGTCAGGAAAAAAAGAACAATGTCCAAAATTTCTTTGGAAAGTTGAGGGCTCTTTTTTCAGCTCTGTATTCCTGTGAACCTAGATGTAAGGATTATTTATTTATTTATTATTTAGTTAGTTAGTTATTTTTAATAATTTCTTTTTTAACTGACACATGTATTTCATCTTAGGACGAAAATGTGAAAGAAGGTGAAATGGGATCTGGTATTGTGACTAAAAGCAATTCCACCTTTACTTTCCTTATATACCCCTTGAAATTCAAATGTATTTAAACAGAAAAACTGCAATAAAAAGAAGACATGATAGTCAGAAAACTGTGCATCTTTTATTAAAGAAAAGGACATATATTCACTAGTTATGGGTTGTAAAGTGAATGATCACAAAACATTTGAACACTGTTTCCTAGTACTGCCTGGATTATTAATGCACTTTTCTTACTCTTCAATGTCTCTCTCGGTAATGGCAGCAAAAATTGAGCCTGACTAGAAATTAAATTCAATGAACATATTTTCTTGGAATGAGCAGATTGCTTTTTGGTTTAATTAATGGATATTTTATTTTACTGAAGCAATGCATTGGGTTTTCAGAACACTAATTGCAGATACAAACATGGCACTCACCATGAATCACCAGAGTAAAGAAAGGACAAGAACAATGTCTCCCCTCTAAGTAACAGTTTTTAAGTAGAAGAAAAAGGAAGGACTGACAGCACCATTGTGGTTCCCTCATTATACCTGTTAAATTTACTTTGAAATCAGATTACAGTTCATATTTGTCCTGCATTTAATGCCTTTAGTTGAGATTAATTTTTGATCTACCTGTGTGGAAACAAAAGATTATTACCTGCCTTTCTTTATTGTCCTTTTGTTCTCATTGTTATTGTGATTTGCATGGACTTTGGCAAAAGGGCAAACCTCCCCTTTGTGTTCCTACCTCTCCAGAGAGGAAGCTGGGGAGAAGATAGGACAGAGTGAAATGGTGCCAAGAATAGGTGGTTTAGTGTTTGGGATGGCTCTTGATCCTCACATGGGAATGTTCTCCTCTGGCTGCCTGTGCTTTGCACCATTCAAAGCTGAAGAGATGCATAAAAAATTATCTAAATGGATTAGATCAGTACTTGGGTTCTTAGGGTGGTTAGTAAGAATGCTAAGACACAGTTGAAGATAACTGGAGCAATCATTTTCTATATTCTTTCATTTTCCAGACAAGTTCAACACCCAATTTAGTGAGTATAATCCACAAAAAAATTGGTGGACTTTTTTTCTAATGAGCTTTTCATGGCACCTTTAAAGGCTTTCCTATGGTCCTGAGGAGTTTGTACATCTTTACAGAGCTGGAAAATAATTAGCCCACAGGGGGAATAGTTCCACTACAGAAGTCATGGAAATTGAGGTTCCTCCTAGATTTTTGGTTATTTTGTTCCCTTCTCTTTTCTCCAGCATACATTGGCAGTTCCAAGCACTTCTTCTCCAAAAGTTTAATCCCCTCTGTCTGCTTTCCTCTCTGGCTTCTGCGGCAGGATTCCATCAATCTTGCATTGCCTCCTCTTTGTTTTACAGCTTTCCAGTTATTAAAAAAAGGAAAAAAAAACAATCTTCATGTTACCCTTTTGTCATATACTCAATAAAAGACGAGCGGGCTTCTAAGGCAAGGCTGCTTTCATGCCTTAACTTTTTTTTTTCTTTTAACATGCATTTATTTTTTCACTTTCACTTCCTGTTACTCATTCTCACAAAAAATCCAAAACAAAACAAAACCAAAAAATCACCACCCCAACCAACCAAAAAACCACTTCTAAACATTTGGGAGAAGTTTTCTATGCACTTTAAGAAATCTACCAATTCATAGGTCAAATTTCTGGAGCACCATGTTTGTAATTAACAGTGTTTTCAGTTGCACATTCCTCAGTGGCACTCACAACTATTTATTTATTTATYTAAAATAATCTGTATCATCTGCTACAGTGTTCACCCTTGTATTTGAAAATGCTYTCTCTTCCATGGGGAAAATCCATCYCTGGGTTGCCAAGCCCCTTCGATCTCCCCTTGGTGAATAGCCAACAAATGGCACCTTGAAGCAGCACTGCTGAAGTGCAGCTCTCCAGAGCCCCTAAATGTCTTTATATGATACATTAAATGCAGCTCAACTCCCTCTGACCCAGAGTTCAGCTCTGCCCCCCTGTCTGGGATCAGGCTGCTCCACAGGGAAGATGGCCTGGGAGCTCACCTTGGCACGGCAGGCACTGCTGAGGTGTCAGCAATCTTTTGTCCTTATCAATTTAGATTTCTTGTGGTCATGGGGGATTCTTATGCAGGAGAAGAAAGGAAAAGYTGTAATTTTATATTCACAGTGAGGGCCTTGCCCAGCTCTTTGTGGGTGACCTCTGTGGGCTCAGGGACAGATTCTGGCCAGGTACCTGGGCTTTGTTCAAAGCAGAGCACATCTAACATGCCCCTGTTTCCTTACAAGCTCAGTCAAACCCCAAGATTTTTCCATCTACTTCTGTCTAAAATGTGTTATAAGATGGATGCTACTGAAAGTTTCCAGCTGCAGACTTTATAAGAGATGCTTTGTTTTGGTTTGGTACCAATTCCCTGTGTTTGTACTGATGCAAAGCTCTAGGTGAATACTTGTTTCTCTACTGCATGCTCCTTTTCTCCAGTGGATCATGGTCCTAGACTACACCATGTGAATTATTGTGTACTGTTGTTAGGCCCTGATACAGTACTGGAGGCTTGCATTATATGAAAAGTCAGGATATTTCTTTGCATTTTTATTTAAATACTTTAAACAATATTCATCTTTACTCTGCTGAAAAAGTAATAGTGCTTTGTTAGAGCTCAACAAAAGTGTTTTAAAATAAAGGGGATTAGAAAAAGCATATGTCACTGATATTTGGAGGAACCTTCCTGTGAAGTTATTTTTATTTTAATAGCCTTTATATAAACCTTTTCTTTAAGCCTCATATTAAAAAAAAGTAGGACTTGTTCTTGGGACTTAAGTTATATGAAAATCAAACAAAATCTTGTGGTGAAATCTATTTTATTGGGCTGAAGAGAGAGACATTGAATTGAAGGGGTTATCTTCAGCCTTGGTAGCAAGTTTTACAGAGTTGGTTTGGGCTCTTGTTTGTCTCTTTCCCAGCACACCTGGCTAGGGGAGTACAGCACTGGCTGTGAGGCAAAGGAGACAATTCCTACCCTGAGCAAGAGTCCATTCGTTCTGTCCCTGCACTGCCCCAGCTCCCTCACTGCAAGGGAGACATTGAGGGACTGGATCATGTCCAGGGAAGAGAACAGAGCAGGGGAAGGGTCTGGAGTGCAAGTTGATGAGGAGCTGCTGAGACTCAGCCTGGGGAAAGGGGGTCTTGGAGGAAAACTTATCATTATCTACAGCTTCCTGAGAGGAGGGTGCAGAAACACAGATTATCAGGATTCCTGTCCATTATTTCTGTGTGGCCTCAGTGTGCTTCAACAGCAGCATTTCCCACAGTAATTTGGAGCTGCTTCTTCAAATCTCAGCTGGCATCAGAAAAAGCAGAGAAAGGAGGACAGATTTCAAAAGCAAAACTTCTGTACCTAAAATCCTTTTGTTCCTGTTCTAGAATAGATGAAGTGAAGCCTAGAACAGATCATGATCTATTTATATCCTCAGCTTTAAATGTCACACCATCTCTTGATAAACTCTGTTTTTTCATATTTGAGAAAAGGTAAAGCTGCTTCAGTTTCTTGGGTGCAGTATTTTTATTTTTTTTTTGTGAAACTGTCCAACTCCCAAAGCTCAATAAAGGCTCAGAGTGGCCTTTAGGACCCAGAAAACATCTGGGATAAAAAAAAGATGTCAGTGACATTTTGCCACTTGCTCTTAAGTTTTCATGGTCTTTCACAATATTTTCTTGAAGTTTCTAAAACAAGGACCTAAAACTGCTGCTAACACCTCCAGTCAATTCACTCTGATTTTGTAATCAAACAAGGCTGCAGAGAATCTGCCAGGCAATTTTTCTGTAAAGTGTTTGAACCTTGCAGGCATATTTCTAGTGCCAAAAATCATTACAGAATTGAAAACCTCTTAGTCAGGTACAATCAAGTGTGAATCTTGGTCTCTGGGTATATAAATTTTTACATTTAAGGCATGTTAGTGTTAACAACTTGACAGCTTGTCAGAAACAATTAATTTTTTAAACCAAAGGATCTCTCCTGTCATAACTTTTTACCATTATTGTAGAAGTGTTTGAGTACAGCCTGACAGCAAGCCATCCATTTTCTTTAAAGTAAATGGCATCGTGATGATGATGATGATTGCAATTATATTATTCACTCTTTGAAACAGGCACCAAACTTCTGACTAACTTCTGCCAGATTTACACTTCCTTTTTGCAGTAATATATTTAAAAATCATTTTTCTACACTTGGGTATTTCCCTACTGAAAAAAATCCTGCTGACTCTTTATATGTGTGCAATCAATGTGCACATATTTATTCCAAATTTAAAAGGTAATTAACACTTTTCTTGAATGAAATTATACCATCTTACTTTTCCATCACTCTCTGGTTAAATATCAATAATAATAATAATAATAATTAATAATAATAATAAAAAATCTGGAGCTATTGTCAGGTAGCCATTTGCAACCTTCGCTATTGTAGATATGAGAATGACACTTTGAGGCCCTATCAGCTGGCTGAAAATCTCTCTGAATTTTAAAGGGAACTGTCAGAAATAAATAGATATAAAATCAGTTTTTATTTATTAAGATATATAAGGTTTTGCTTTACTTTAGTAGAGTTTTTTTTTTGTTGGTTTTTTGGTTTTTTTTTTCCAGAAAAGCTATTTAAGTAATATTTTCTGAAACTAGCAGATTTGTAGATGATGTTTACTTCAGATACTTCAGGAAGTTCACAGAAATTCGGGCTTTTAAAATGTGGGCTTTTTCTGAATTTATTTTGTTCTTTGTAGGTTTGCCATGATAGCACTGCCTCCTTTTGCCTGGATGTTGTCTTCTATGGATTTTGGCATGGTGAATCTTTTGAATAATTGAATAATTTATTAATAAATGAGGCTGGGCCCATCAAACCATTCCTGAAAGAAATCTTTATCCAGATTAAAAGAAAAAGGAATAATCTCCATAAAAACCAAACAACTTTTTTTTTACTTCATCATTTGAAGACACTTTTATTTCTGAATCTTGAACTTAACAAGTTGTTTATGATTAAATACCCAAAAGAAAACATTTTAGTTAAACTCACAAAACCTGGTCAAAATTTACTTCTTTTAGTTTCCTGAGAATGCTGTTTCTCATTCTCTTACTCACATCATCTTATTTTTAATGCAGATTTGCCAAACATTAATCTAAATTCAGAGGTCATTAGACATTCTGTAAGACAACACCCCACTAAAAGTGGGCAGTTAATGGCACTGACTAAAGGGGATGGAGAACAGAGATGCTGGTGCTGTGCATTCCTGTGCCACTGCCCCATTCTACAGCTGTTTTCTGTGAACAACTTTGTACCCATTTCTGTAAAGTCCATTCAGTTCCTTTTTCCCTTTGACAATTTACTCCATGTTGCACCCCTAAAGCCTTTTTCTGACTGTCCTCATTCTCCAGTCTTCCTTTCATATGTGCATTGACAGTCCTTTGGGCTGTTCTTGCCTCCTTCAAAATGTGTCTCGAGAGGAGGGAGCAGCCTGAATTGATGACGTGCTCACATCCCTTTTATTTGGCCAGATTGACTTTCAGTCATATTAAATTAATTGACWTYTGTGRACTCCCARTGCYTCTAACACACAAAACTCTTTTAGGRTGCCCAGTATGCAGTGATTGGAACTCTTTTTGTGGGCATTGTGGTCAGGGTTTTCTTTCATGACTGACTTAACTAAAAGTTACAGAGGGCTTTGGTGGCAAACACAAACTTCTCTTTGAGTGTTCCCTCCTCTATCACTCTGTCTCTCTTACTGATGGCTGTAACTATTGGCTCAGGATGATTTCAGTGGCCTTGAGATCAGCAAAATTTATCACTGACAGCACTGAGATGTGAATTATTATTGATGCTTAGGCAGACTAGGCACTTGTGGGGAGCTTGTTTCAGGGTTTCACCACTGTAACGATGAAAGAGTTGTCAGACAATATGATTTCTGCTGCATCCTAAGTTCTCTAATTGTTTATCATATTAACCTTGGGTGATCTTGCAATCTGTCTGCAACATTAATCAGCTGACATCATCCTGTGTTCTGAAAGGACATTATCAAATCCAAGGACCAGAATACATCTCCAATGGGAAGGGCAGTGGGGCTTGGTGACCTGAGAAAGGGGATTAAAAAGACCTTTACTTTTTATCTTTGCCATATAACCTCCGATGAGTCATTCCCATCTTTGGATTGTTCTGTCTTTTGTCTGATGGAGAATTGTCTGAGCTGCTCTGCATGCTGCTTGGCACACAGGCTGTGCCTGCTCCTGGACTTACCACTGCTAAAACCAGGAGCTTGCCCAGGCTGGGTCCATTCCAGGTCTAAGTTATCATCAGAAGGCACCTGCTGTTCTGCAGACAGGCAGACACGCCTATTGCACTACAGACCTAAACAACATCCACGTCATCTCAGTGTATTTTAAGAATTATTGTTAGCTAACAATGAATCCTAAATGATTTTCAGTGGGAGGATTAAAAAAAAAAAAAAGTTGCTCAAAGGTTTAAGGAATTTTAGTTTGGGCAATTTGGACTGTATTTTTTACTGTTAGGTGTTTTGGTGGTTTTATGTTTGGTTTAGGTTCCTTTCCTCCTCATCCCCAGCTGAAAATGGTCACGTTTGTAATGTGAGCTTGTATTTGATGGGAAGGAAGGTTGAAGTTCTGCCTAATGAAATACTTTTGCCTTGGAGTGTTCTGCAGCATGATAAACATATAAAAGGGAGAATTGCACTGGAAGGACAAAAGCACTGTACTTGTGAAATGCAAATGATTTATGTAATACTCAAAGCAATATTTCAATAATCCTCACTTGGTAAATGAATTGGTTTTATTGTGGGATGAACTTCATGAAAGGTGAAGCAGATGTAAACGTACACAGAGATCAATTATTTGATTTCAGCTGCAAATACAACACCTTTCATAAATGGTTTGAATTCACTGGATCCCTGGGTTAAACTGATGGATGTTTACTTTGTGTATCAGTAACACAATCTTTTCCAGACAATGATGGATATGATTAAATGGCCTAGGGCTCTATTGGAACCAGACACAAAATATTCTTCTAAATTCTCTTTAGGGGATGAAGCAGCGTGGCTCAGAATACTTGACATAGCACTGACTGTTACTCAGCACTGCTCTGTCAGGTATAAAATGGGTTTTTGTGCTCCTCACACTGAGCGTGATGCTTTGGATGCATCAGTAATGCTGAAACTTGTGCCAAAAATCACTCCCATGGGCTACATTTGAGAGCTTTCTGGAGAGGGTCAGTCCAGGTAATTCTCTGCCTGCACACGGCCCAGGCTTTGTGTAGGGGTTTGGCTGAGTCTGACCTGAGTTTGGGGAATTTGGGAGCATCTGCAGCAGGTCTGCAGGGTGTTTGGGATCATCTCAGAGCTGTGCTTGAGCTACTCAGCAGTACGGATGGCAAGCAATGTCTCTTGAGGCATAAGATTAAAAAATAAACAAACCCAAAAAACCCCCTAGAAAGCCTAAAAAATTTTAAAAAATCCTGGAATCATACCAAAACTGCTGACATAAAAGAATACATGCAAAAAATCCCTTATGCTGGCTTCAAAATTACCAATTGATCTGACAATTGGTTTAATTTGGGGTGACTTGAGTACATTACAGATGCTAATTTGTGCTCTGGGCCTGAGCTCAGCAGTGTGCCCAGGCAGAGCCCTGCAGCTCAGAGCTGGTGCAGCCGTAAGCTCCTCACTGCCTGAGCACAAGAGGACTCGTGCTGTCAGCACCTCCTGAGCAGCTGCTTTTCAAACTGAGCTGTTTGCTAGGATCGACCTTCAGTCCTTCAAAACCACAAACACCTGCCC
>CADDXX010001205.1:69877-80474 GCA_902810485.1 Alauda arvensis | reverse complement strand
CTCGCCCGCTCCGCCCGGCCCCGGCCCCACGGCAGCCCCCATGCCCCGCCTCGGAGCCAAGGTACGGCGGCCCCTCCCGCTACCCACGGCCGCGGAGACCCCCCCTCAACCCGGCGTCCGCCGCCACCTGTGCGGGGTCCCCGCGGCAGCGGCAGCCCCGGTTTGTCCCCGTGTCCCCGTGGTGGGTCCCCTCCTCCGGGGGGTCCCGGCTCCCGGCGGGGGATGCTTCAGCCCCGCCTCGGTTGGTCGTGCCAGCCCCGCCGGGGTAAAGCCGCGGCTCCAGCCCCGGTTCCCGGCTCCAGCCCCGCTTCCCGGCTCCAGCCCCGCTTCCCGGCTCCAGCCCCGCTTCCCGGCTCCAGCCCCGTTTCGATTCCCGAACCCGGCGTGCGGAGGCCCCGGCTCCAGCCCCGGCCGCAGCCCCGTCCCCGGCGGGGGGATGCTGCAGCCCCGACTCCATTCCCGGACCTGCGCGATGAGGCTCCAACCCCTTCCCGGCTCCAGCCCCGTCCCCGGCTCCAGCCTCGCCTCCAGCCCCGTCCCCAGCCCGCTCCCGGCGGGGTGAGGCTCCGTTCAGCCGTGGCCACATGTCGGCGGTGGCCCGGGCGGCATCTTGGAGTTTCACAAGAGGGGAGGATTCCTGGGCATCATCCAAGGGAAATTCCCCCCACCCCCCACCCATCAGCCAGGCACCCTCTCCCTGCTGGTCCCGGGAGCCGGGGGTGCACACCCACCCGGCGGTCCCCTCCACCCCCACCGCGGCACTCTTGGCTCCGGGACAAGCCCCGTTCCTCACCGGGGTCCCGCCACGAATTGGGGCCTCCCCGCTTCTTTGCAGGGGGATTGGGAGGGAAATTTGGGACGAGGCCAGAGCTGCTGCATGGAAAGAGCCCGGCGGGTGCAGCTGGGGGGGTCTGGAGGGTGGGAAGAGGATTTTTGGGGATGGGTGGGTCAGTGTGTCAGATGGGCTCTGGAGAGCCAGTGCGGAGGAGGAGATTTGCAGGAGAGACGGAGAAATGGTGCGGGAGAGGGGAGAGGGGCTGGATCGGGAATGTGGAGGTGGCCAAGAGCCACATCCAGCCTTGTGTCACCGGGTCTCGGGAAATTCCCTGCTGACCCGGTGCTCCTAAAAATAGCAGGATGGGGATAGGCGCGGGGTTGGAGGACCACAGTGGGATTATCCTGCTGGAGCGTGGCCAAGTCCCGGCTGACACAGAGGTGGTCACGCYGGGGGGTGGTGGAGAGGGGCAGGGGGCTTGGCGTGTCTTTGGGCTCTCCCTGCTTCAAACTTTTCCTGTRTCGTGCTCAGGTGTGCCTGCTCCGCTGCTCCCTGCTGTCGTCCCTCCTCCTCCTSCTGCTCCGCATCCATGAGACGGAGCAGAACAGCTACTGCCAGCAGATCATCACGGAGAGGCACCTGGCCGAGCTGGAGGAGCTGGTGAGTGCCCTCCCGGGGCTGCGCGGTGGGGTGGGGGCTCATTTGGGGCCAGCTCCCTGGATGGGCAGCTCCAGCTCTTATTTAGCGCTGAAATAAGGAAATGAGGGTGATKTTCAGCTCCCTCAGTGAAGCGGTGGTACCCAGGAGCTGAGCATCCACGGGCACCAGGGACAAGTGGGCGCCGGGGGGTGACAGATGTTGTGCCTTTATCAAGGGTGGCCGTGGAAAAGTGACGACAGGAGGAACGAGAGGAGACGGGAGCAGGAGCGAGGCCGGGAAGGGGACAGGAGCGAGGCTGGATGGGTGCAGGGGCGCTGGGGAAGCCGTGGAAGGGCCCGCGCTGCGGGCTGCGGTGCTTTCTGGGCGGCCGCGCAGGGGTTAAGCGGAGGAATCCGGCTGCATTCCTGAGTCCAGCTGCTTGCCTGGAAGCTGGGCTGGCAACGGGGCTGTGGGTGGGTGGCAGGCAGCGAGGGGGGCCCGGCCGGGCGACGGAGCCGAGCGGGCTGGGCGATGGGGCCGTGTGGCCCGTGGGCAGCTCTGGGCGCTGGCAGCCGCCCCGCAGCGCGGCCACCCCCGGCCCCAGCGGATGCAGCTGCCGGGGCCGTATCTCCCGCTCCGTGGCCCTTGGCTCACCTCCGAGCGGGGAATCACGCGGATGTTCAGGGGAGAAGAGGGAATCGGGGGCACGCAGGGATTTGCAGGGTTGTCGCAGATTAAATTCTGCCTGCAGCAAGAGGGGTGTGCGGGCGAGAGCCGGGCACGGCGCCTCCGAGTCCCCGAGAGCCGCGCTCCGAGCCCCGAGCTCGGTGTAACCGCCGTGTCCGGGCTCGCTTCACCTCTTCCTCTTTAACCACCGAGCTGCGGGGCCGGGAGCCGCTGTGAGCGAGCTCGGCTTCCTCTGCCCGAGCCCTCTCTGMGCGCCACATCCTCGGAGCCTTYGCTCTCCGCTCGGGGATTAAAATTKGGTCCGCGGCTGCGGCAGAAAGGGGATGGAGCAGGTTTGAATGGAAGATGTGGTTTTCCTGCCGGGGATTGCAGCCCTCTCTCCTCGCTGATGGAGGAGCTGGCCCTCGCTCCAGCGCCTGCAGGATAATGGAGCAATTGTTTCCGGGACGGCATCCCAGGCTAGGAGGAGGATTGCCGGCCGGCAATTCTGCCAGCCCGCGGCCTCCCCGCCTGAGATGCCAGCCTGAAGGGACAGCGTTTGGTTTGGGTGGGTTTTCAGCCCCGTTGGGAAGGGTCGCGGCACGGGCGGCCGGCAGCGCTGCGTGTGGGACCCCGGCGCTGTGGGATGCCGGGGAATGTGTGACCCTGGTGTCACGGCCACCTCCGGCACGGCAGGATGCTCTTTTGCAGCCYGSATTTAGAGGAGAGAGTGGYGCGGGGGAGACCCGAGGAGAATCAGGCAGGGCTGGGCTTTGCTGTGGAGCTGGCAGGAAGAGGAGGAGGAGGAGGAGGAAGAGAGGCGGGGTGGGATCAGGCAGGGAAAGGCAGGAGAAAGTCTGATTCGGGGAGTACAACATCCTGATGGGAGCACAACATCCTGCTGGGAGCAGGAATCCCGAGCTCACTCCTGCCACCGCATTGACCTTAGGGATGTGCCTGTGTGAGGAGGAGGAGTACGGGATGGGATGAAACAGGAATGGGAGCAATGTCCTCCTAGCCYTGTGGATTTGGGGGTCTCAGGCACCCCTTTGTGCCCAGAGCATGGCATATCTGAGGCTGCTCAGCCCCAGCGCTGTCGCTGGGGATCTGAGGTGACACCCTGCTTCGTCCTTCCAGGCTGACACCCAGATGCAGCACCCGGGCAGAGTCTCCTTCAAGTTCATTGACAAGATGCAGTTGGTGAGTGGATTTTTGCTGGGGACAGCAGGGGACAGGGAGCAGGGCTGGCTGCTGCATGGTGGGAGGTCCCCACATCCCCAATCTCCCCTCTCATCTCCTTTAGCAAGAGACAGCCCAGGAGGAACCCATCCTGCTTGCCCAGGTGGCTTCCAAGTCCTAGTTTGGGCATCCTGTGGCACTGGAAAAAGGCATTTTGTGCCTCTGTGCTTCAGTTTCCCCCAGGCAGAGTAGGATGCCCATCCAGGARCCACTTCATTTTTTGGATCTGTATCCTTGCAGAACGACTCCATCTGCTATGTGAAAGCTGCCTTTCCCCTGATGGGCAAGATCCTGGAGAGAACTGAGTTCAAGGAGAACTCGTCCAACGCCCGGAAGATGCAGACGGTGCACAGGATGTACAACCGCATCGATGAGAGCGTGGAGCCCTGCATCAGGGAGGAGGATGATGAGGAGAGAATGGTACAGCACCCCCAGCCTCGTGGGGGTTTGGGCCTGGGTCCTCATCCTGGGGTGAGATGGGCTGTCCAGAGCATCCTGGGGTGAGATGGGATGTCTAGAACCTCCTGGGGTGAGATAGGATGTCCAGAGCATCCTGGGGTGATATGGGATGTCTAGAACCTCCTGGGGTGAGATGGGGTGTCCAGAGCATCCTGGGGTGAGTGCATGGGCAGGGCCATGGGGGAGAGCAGAGCTGGGGTGTGCATGGGCACAGAGCCACGAGGAGCCAGCAAATCCTGCCTTGGGAGCACTGGGGTTCCTGTGGGGGTGGCACTGGGTCRGTCATGGAGCTGATGCTGAGCCTGGCGCTTCCTCCAGCTCTCACAGATGTGCTTCAAGGAGTTCACCACCTCCCCCTACGAGATGCTGGTGCTGGTGAAGGATTTCTTCCAGGACATCAAGCGTCTGCTGCAGAACCAGGAGACTTTTGAGAAGGATTGCAGCCGAGTCTACGGCAGGGCCTGCCTGGGACCCAGGAAGGCTGGATCCTCACCAGGTGAGAAGCCAAGGCTTGGCCTCTGCCCAGTAAAYCTGTGCCAGTCTGGGGGGCTTGGGCTCGCCTGCATGGAGCACCTTAAGAGTCGTGTGTCTGTGGGTGTGGCACGTGTCCACCTTGGTCCCTTCCCCGTATCGGCGAGCTCTGCATCAGTGTCAGGGCAGAAGGGGCTGGCTGCCATTTGCAGGTGGGATTTGGGCTAAATCCTGCTGGAAGCAAGGCAAGGGRGAGATGCTGAGGGGGACTGAGGAGGCATCGGGCTCAGCTCTCTCTCAAAGCCCCAGCGCTGGGTGGAGCACAACCTGGAGAAATGGAGGGACTGCTGTGCCACCAACACGCTGCATGACCTTGGCTGTGTCACTTCAGCTGCCTYGTGCCTCAGTTTCCCCTGGCCAAGCCTTCAGGGAGAGTGTTGCTGCCAGGGTGGAAGAGCCCTGTGTTGCCACCTGCGCTTCCCGTGCTGTGTTTGCATGGAGGAGATGTCTCACTGTCGTCCTCGTGTCGGAGCTGTGCCATGTCCTTGTGCCGTGGGGGACGTTAAACGTGGCTGTCTGGCTCCTGCAAGTTGTGAATAACCCACTGCCACCAGCTCAGGGCACCCGGTGACTCGGGGTTTGCTTCATCCCGCCTGCTGCTTGTCACCCTCGTGCTGCCCTGCCTGCTCCTGCCTGTCCCCTGCCTCTCCCTTGCCCTCCCATTTTTTGAGGGGCTGTTTGACCCGCTYGCCCAGGGCTGCGGGGAGGGACGGGGACACTGCCCCCGACCTCAGATCTGCTGCCTGTGCCCCTCTTGGAGGCTGGTGACCCCACGGCTGTCTCTTCTCTCTCCTTCTTTCAGGTGTGGGGACAGATCCTGACCGCAATGGCCTGTCCCCTGCCCTCCCTCCTGCCACCCAGCCCTCCCTCTCTGCTGCCACTGGCAGGGACATCGCACCCGCTAGCACCCAGGTCCCTTCCAGCCTCCTCCATGCCACCCTCGCTGACTTAGAGGCCCCATCTCAGCCCCCCAGTAGCACGGACGGGGGCTCAGGGACCGAGGAGGTCCTGGCTGCCGGGGTAGGTGACACAGCCCTGGCCCCCGGGATGAAGCACACAGCTCCAGCCAGCAGCGCCGAAGCCCTCCAGGATCCGGCCGGGATGCTGAGCCGGCCGCTGGGTGACATCCCCGTCCTCCGCGGGGACGGAGAGCTGGTGGAGTGGGGCACCGGGCAGCTGCCGCAGGATCCASGCCAGCAGTGGGGAGGCTCCATCCTCCCGGAGCGGCGCGGCGGGCTCRGGACCACCCCTCCGACAGCATCGACGGGCGGCGGCGCCAGGATCCGTCCCGCGGCGGCGGCGGAGCCCGTCACACAGCTCCGCTTCTCCAGGATGGCCCCCGAGCTGCCAGCCCCCGGCAGGGACAGGGCGAGGGCGCGGGGCTGGGAGCTGAGCCGGCTGCGGGGCCCCGAGGACGGCGGCGGGGCCGGGCCCAGCTTTGACTCTGCCTTTGTTCTGGGCGCAGAGCAGCGCAGGAAGGAGCCGCCCGTCAGGGAGGGCCGCCAGGAGCCCCTCATCTACTTTACGGTGGCCAGTGTGGTGGCCGTCCTGCTGGCCACGGGAGGCCTGCTCTTCTACAAGYATAAATCCAGGGTAAGACCCCAGCCTCGTCTCCTCCCCGGGCGCCAAGATTCTCTCCYGCCTCAGTTTCCCCACTTGTCTCYTGGCCRGTGTGGGTTGAGCCCCRTTTTCCCCATTATTTCCAGTCAGTTGGTGGTGCTGAGTATGGTGGGATGTTACCTGGGAGATTTGCCACCCTGCTACTGCAGGGCTCCCCTTCCCCAGGGCTCATCTCCCCATTCCCTCCCTCCTCACAGGTCCTGCAGCGGCCGCTGGAGGATGGAGGCTGTGACCCCGAGGAGCCGGAGAGGAGGTGGGTGTGACAGCGTCCTGAGTGGGGGGGCTTTGGGGACCCCCAGCCTGGGTGACACCGCTCTAAACTCCCCATCTTTCTGTCACAGGGTGCTGCAGGGAGCAAGGGAATGTTCAGAGCTGGAGACTCAGGATCTCTGAGGTGATCAGGGGCTGGGTGGGACCTTGAGGGGCTCTGGCCCGAGGTGTGAGGACAATATCGTGTCCCTGTGCTGTCCCCATGGGTGCTGACTTTGGCCACGGGCAGGGAAATTCTGGGTGGGAAGCCACGGACAGGAGCAGGTCTGCGCCCCAGCGCTGCCAGCATGCGGTTTGGCAGCTCATTAATCCATTACTAGCACTCTCTTAATATACATAGTATTTTTTCCTGTGGTTTTCGTGTGTTTCTCCCCGCGCTGCCCTCCCTGGCASAGCCCCAGCTCCTGCTCATCCCTCTCCTCCTTTTCCCAGGGCCCCAGGCAGGATGTGAAGCTGCTCGGGGGACGGATCCGGATGGAAGGAGGCTTGGCACGCGCCAGCCTCGCCAAGATCCTGCCGTGATGCTGACACTCCCTCTTCCCTTGCCCCGCGCCGGTGGCCAGAGACGGCAAAAACCTCCCTGGCAGGGACAAAAGGATGGGGGGCTGTGCCCTGAGTGGGACCCCCGGGCACCAGGAGGTGAAGGGAGCATGGCTGCAGGCAGCGGTGGCTGGTGTGACGCTGCGGTGCTGAGCAGCACCACGGACATGCTGCATGTGGGGTGGTGGATCCCACTGGAACACGGCCGTGCTGGATGAAGATGGAGGGGATTGTCTCCCCAAATCCTCTGGCTCTTCTCYCGTCCCAGCAGAACTGGGGTTGGCACGGCTCCCATCGCCCCCTTCACCCTGCCTTTCCTGAGGCTTCAGCTGGAGCATCCTGAATTCCGGGAGGGCCTGAGGCGCCCAGCCCTGACTTGCAACTCAAACCCTCACACTGTGAATATTTAAAGCCCACCCGTGCCCATGTTCCTGCACGGGGCTGGGTTTGGGGTGACCTTTGGCACCGTCCCGGCCCCTCCCCATCCTCTGTTGTTAGGGCTTATTTTTGTTTTTTTCTAACAGAGTGGATGAAAGTCTTTATCCTGCACGAGTGTTCTGGGGGGGCTGTGTGCCCCTCGCAGGGTCCTTGCTGCGAGCTGGCCTCGCTGGGATTGCATTTCTTTGGTGACTGCGCTTTGGAGAAGGGAATGGGGCTGGGAAGGACGGGATCCACGTGGGTGTAAGAGCTGGAACTGCCCCAGCCGGGCACCCTGGGGCTTCTTGGCACAGCCCCACTCSTGGGCTTTGGGAAGAGCCCACTTTGGGACACACCAGCCCTGGAGATGCCTCAAAACCCAACAGCTCCTTCCAGCCCCGGATGAAGCGTGGCCCACGCTGCTCTGAGAGTTTCAAGTACTATTTTTATATGAAGGATGAAAGTATGGACAAACTCAAGTGTTTTTAAAGAAAGCATCACTATTAATTTGGGGTTTATATATATATATATATATATAAATATATATATGTGTGTATTTATGACTGGCAGAAGGAGGGGGTTCCTGGGCGAGGGACTGGTGTAAATCAGGATAAAAGCCCTGATGCAGCAGGAAGTCTGGGGCCAAACTCCTGGTGGTGTAAGTCACCAGTTTACACTGTGGAGGAGCTGCTCCTGGGAGAAAACTTGCCTTTACCCATGTTGGATTTATTTTGCCTTTTTTTGTTGTTGTTGTTGTCGTTTAGTTGGGGTTTTTTTGTTGGTTTTTTGGGGTGGGCTTTTTTTTTTTTTCTTTTTATACAATGAAATCCTGAAATATTTTATACAAAGGCATTTAAAAGACTATTTAAAGAAAATAATGGAAAACAACCTGTATATTTAATATTATTAATAAACAGAGAGGTGTAAGAGCTTGGTGTAAGTCTGGGATGCAAGGGGGACTCGTGACTGCCCTGTGCCAGCCCTGGGGTCCCTAATGGGGGTGACTGGGGCTGGCTCCTGGTGGTGTTACCCTGAATCCCTGTGGATTCTCGTGGGAGTTCATGGCCACTGGAATGAGGGCACAGGGATYCATCCCCCCTTCCTGCCCCCAGCTCCTGCAGGCAYCGCTGGGARCTCCAGGCACCAGCTCTGACGCTGGGGCCCCCCAAAATCTGTGTGAACGGCTGGGAAGCAGCTGCTTAAAGCAAACACACTTAAAGCAAAGTTTCCTGGAGCACTTTGCTTGGAGTGACAACACTGGAAGAGGCATTTCCTTCCCTCCCCGCCACGCTCCCCTTCCTTCTTTCCAGGAGCAGGGGAGCCCCACATCCCGCCCCCCCTGCACAGAGCCAGCGTCTCCAGGGGGATGCCGGGGGCCCCCACACCATCCTGGGTCCTCAGCAGCCGATGGGGTGCGCAGGGTGAGCACCCCCACGGCTCATCCAAGGGGGTGGCGAGGGCAGGAGGGGATGCAGGAATGTTTTGTGGATGCCGAGCTGCCGCCTTGTTTGCTGACAAACAGGATTCCTCGAGGGGAGCTGACTCAGCGCAGCCCTTCCTCTCCTCAGCAGCAGCCGGGGGTTTCCCAGSTCCGCATCCCCTTCCCAGGGAAGTGGGACCTATATATATCCYGCTGGATCCCTGCCACGGTCATTATGGTCACATCTGGGGGGTATTTGAGGCCGGAGGCTGCTCTTGAGGGTGGGCACCRTGCCCGGGTTTGGGGGTGCTGAGGGCAGCGGGTCCCTGCCCTGCTCCAGGATGCTCCAGGCAGCTCCACAGCTGCACAGGAGAGGGTGACAGGAGCTGAAGGATGGCAGAGCTGGGGGGCAGAGGTGGGAGCATCCCGGGCTGCTGGGAGGGGGTGGTGGTGTGAGGAGCACGAGTATCCACCCCAGCTGTACTTACACCCCACAGTCCCTCATCCTTGACATTTTCTGGCTGCTCTGTGTGCTGCTAAAAGCACCTGGAAAATGCAAGAAAAAAGCCAAACTCTGTCTCCCTGCCCTCGGGTTTGGCCTAGGAGGGTCCCTCTGCTCCTCATGCTCCCAGCTCGTGGCCTTYCCCCACCCTGTCACTGGCCTGTGTGGGAGCAGGGATGTGATTGGGATGTGATTCCCTGCCCCAGACAGCCTCCACCCCCAGCCCCTGCAATCTGGGAGGGCAAAACCTGCTCTCAACCCCCCACTCAGGAATTCCACAGCTCAAAGGACACAGGGCTACATCCCTGTCCCTCAGCACTTGTAGGAGAAGGTAGAAAAGAACCCCCCCAGCCCGGGATTGTGTGGGGCACGGAGGGTGGTGGCACCCTGGGGTCCCAAAGGGGTGTTTGTACTGCMAARAGCTGGTTTGATGGGATGGGAACAGGGGATTTGGGGGAAAGGATGGATGGTGGGAAGGCACAGCATCAGCAAGAGGCTCCCGGGGCCTGAAGCATGGGCTGGCATGGAGTGGCACAGACTGTGGTCASCAGCACCCACAGCCGAGGTCCTGAGGGTCCCCACATCCCTGGCGCTTGTGGCATTGGCAGGGACATCTCAGGCTCATCCTGYTGCCCCAAAACCTCCCAAGCACTCAGAGACACCACCAGATGTCCTGAGACCCCTTCCAGGAGCCCCCGGAGAGCTCTGGCAGCCCTGGGAAGCCTCCCGAGCGCAGCCRCGGGCACCGCAGAGCTGCTGACAGGGCAGAAGCACCGGAAAGGCCCCGGGGCTGCGGTTCCCGGGGCACGGCGGCTCCGGGACAGGGTTTTGGCCAAGGAACTGCTGCAGGATTTAGGTGGCCAGAGGCCGTTTTGYGGCCAGACAAAGTGATTTGGGTTAAAAACCGTTATCTGCATTTTTTCCCTGGGGTTTTAACCCACATACCGATGTTTTCCCAGCTTGTATTTTAAGGGAATGCCCCCGGGAAAAGTGAAGGAGGAACAGGGCTCAGACCCCTCCCAGCTGCCTCTGGGGATTTTGGGGATGGGGTCGGGGTCGGGGTGGCCCGGGATCAGAGCCCCGCCTTTCTGCCTGTCCTGGAATGGTCCCTGGAGCCCGTGTGGGGACTCTGGAGCCGGGACCCCGGTCCGTGCAGCTGATGGGGCCCCTCAGTGTCCCTGGCCCTGGGGACAGGTTGGTTGTGTCCCCGCCTGGAATGCAGCAGCCAGCAGACCCCGCTGCAGGAGGGTGCGGGGGAAGAGTGGGGCAGGAAGCCCTGGCCAGGCTCAGCACCCCCAAAAAGTGCTCAGCACCCCCGCGCTGGGCTGGGGATATGGGCGGGCGAGCCGGTGGCTCCGCTCGGCTCGTTAATGGGTAAAGGAGGGCCGGGAGGGCACTGCCCTGACCCCGGGCTGGCGCTGCGCCGGGGCTGCGGCTCCAGCACGGCTGAGGCTGCCCGGAGCCCCGGGGAGCTGGGACCCAGCGGGGTCACACAGCCCGGGGCCGGACACACACACAT